>CAMOHE010051656.1:22257-107081 GCA_946598075.1 Artocarpus hirsutus
GAGGATGAAAGAATCTAGCTTGCTATGCCTTCCTCATGAACCTAGAAGGAGAATCAAATGTATCGGGAAGAGATGCAGCAATACCAGTGGTTGATGAATTCAAAGATGTCTTCCCCTACGAGTTATAAGGATTGCCTCTACATCGGGAGATTTTGGCATTGAGTTGCTTCCAAGAACGGCTCTGATTTTCATAGCACCTTATCGGATGACACTAGCAAAAATGAAAGAATTGAAAAGGCAACTTCAGGAGCTTACTGATAAGTGATGCATTCAGAATAGCACATTGCCATGGGGAGTATCAGTTTTGTTTGCTAAAAAGCATAATGGAACCCTTAAATTGTGCATAGACTACCGGTAGCTAAATCAGGTCATCGTGAAGAACAAGTATCCACTACCTAGGATCGATGAGTTATTTGATCAGTTGGGAGGTTTGTAATACTTCTCGAAGATAGACTTGCGTTCAGGACACCACCAGCCTAGGATTAAAGAAGAAGACATTCCCAAAATAGCTTTCAGGACCCGGTATGGACACTTCAAGTTTTTGATGATGCCATTTGGGTTGACAAATACTCTAGTAGCTAACATGGACCTGATGAACAAGATTTTCAGGCCTTACCTTAATCAGTTCATGATCGTGTTTATCGATGATATCATGGTCTACTCTAAGACTTGGGAAGAGCATGAACAACACCTTAGGATCGTGCTTTAGACTTTGCAGGACCACCAGCTGTACGCCAAGAAAGAAAAGTGTGAGTTTTGGTTGATAGAAGTCAAGTTTTTAGGCCATGCCATTTCCGAGCAAGGCATCTCAATGGATCCTTCTAAGGTAGAAGCCATAGTAGAGTGGGAATGACCAAGGAATGTAGCAAAAATCTATAGTTTCTTGGGGCTCATGGGTTACTATAGAAAATTTGTAAAGGACTTCTAGAAGATAACAGCTCCGTTGACAAGACTGATCAAGAAGAATGTTAGGTTTGAGTGGGATGAAGAATGCAAATTCACCTTCTAGGAGTTAAAGAATCGGTTGACTACAGCCCCGGTGTTGATTATCCTGAATAGTGATGAGCTGTATGAAGTTTTTACATATGCTTCAGGACACGAACTTAGATGCGTGTTGATGCAACATAGATGCATGTTGATGCAACATAGATGCGTGTTGGCATATAGATCGAGACAACTTCGACCTCACGAGCGAAACTATCCTACTCATGACTTAGAGCTCGCAGCAGTGATTCATAGATGCATGACTACAACCCCGGTGTTGATTATCCCGAATAGTGATGAGCTGTATGAAGTTTTTACATATGCTTCAGGACACGAACTTAGATGCGTGTTGATGCAACATAGGTGCATGTTGATGCAACATAGATGCGTGTTGGCATATAGATCGAGACAACTTCGACCTCACGAGCGAAACTATCCTACTCATGACTTAGAGCTTGCAGCAGTGATTCATGCAGTGAAGATCTAGAGATGTTATTTGTATAGGGCAACATTTCAGGTTTTCTCTGACTATAAGAGTTTGAAGTATCTATTCACTCAAAGGGATCTAAACTTGAGGCAGCGAATGTGAATGGAATACATGGAAGATTTTGATTTCGCGTTGCAATACCATCCCAGGAAAGCTAACGTAGTCACGGATGCGCACAGCCGAAAGTCTTCAGGGATTCTCACTTGCTTGGCTCTCGAGGATTGAAAAGAGATGCAATAGTGAGTGAGTATGGGCTATAGTACGAAGAAGACTACGATCATGTTTTGGTGTGTCATATGGAGATGACCCTAGCTCTTATTCATATGGTGAAATAGAATCAGTGGCGAGACCAGCACCTGTAGGGAATTCAGGTGCAAATTTAGAGTGGAGAGTAATTTAAGGAATGGAGAATAGATGTTGATGGATCACTGTACTTCAGGGAGCGTTTAGCAATCCCAGCAATTGCAGAAGTGACAAAGGCTATGATGGATGAAGCCCACAAGTCTCAGTTCACCATTCATCTGGGGAGCATAAAGATGTATCATGATCTGAAGAGGCAATACTGGTGGAGAGGTGTAAAGAAGGATGTCTAAGAATACGTGGCCAAGTGTGCAACTTGTCTCTAGGTGAAGGCCAAGCACCAGAAGTTAGCAGGTCAGCTTTAGCTGCTTCCTATTCCAAGGTGGAAATGGGAGCACGTGACGATGGATTTTCTCACTGATTTGCCGAGGATGAAGTAAAGGCACGATGCAATTTAGGTAGTGGTCAACAGGTTAACGAAATCGATGCATTTCATTCCTTTTCAGTCGACATGTTTGAGGAGAGTTCTCAAGGAGCAATACCTGTAGAATATAGTACGATTGCATAGAGTTCCCTTATCCATCACATCTGATAGAGACACTCGGTTTAACGCCAAGTATTGGACAAGCTTTCAGGAGGCCTTGGGAATGGACTTAAACTTTAGCACAACATTCCATCCTCAGACCGACGGGCAATCTTAGCGGGTCATTCAAATCGTCAAGGACATGTTACGTGCGTATATATTAGACTTTGGGGGGAATTGAAAAAAGTACTTGCATCTGATTGAGTTTGCATACAACAATAGATATCAAGCGAGCATTGGCATGGCACCGTTCAAAGCGCTATATGGACGACCATGTTGGTTACTGGTATGTTGGGCAAAACCAAAAGACAAGATTGTTCTTAAGCCAGATGAGATCCGTGACAACAATGAGAAGGTCGCCGTAATCCGAGATCGGTTGAAGGCAACTCAGAGTAGACAGAAGAGTTAGGTAGATAGAAGACACCGACCCCTAGAATTTGAAGTAGGAGATTTCATTCTTTTGAAGGTATCAACACGCAAGGGTATATCACGATTTGGTGTAAGTGGTAAACTCGCACCAAGGTATGTTGGACCGTTTGAGATTATTTAGTGTGTCGGTGTAGTCGTTTATCGGATCGATCTTCCTCCCAAGCTCTCTCATGTTCACAATGTGTTTCATGTGTCGATGCTTCGTAAGTACTAGCCTGACCAAAACAAGATAGCCTCATTTCATGATGTGCAGATCCAAGAAGACATGACATACGAGGAAATGTCGGTTTAGATTATTGACCGGAAGGTGATCAACTTACAACGTCGCGACATACCGTCAGTGAAGGTCAGGTGGCAGCATCACAGGGTTGATGAAGCCACTTGGGAGTTAGAATCAACTATGCAGGAGTTGTATCCACATTTATTTTGTTTCTGAATTGATTTGTAATTTCGAGGGCAAAATTTCTTTTAGAGGTAGAGAACTGTAATGCCTTGAAATTAATTAAGTGATATTATTGTGGAAGATGGTGGATTAGTGTGCCAAATTGTAATTTGATTTTAATCTAAACATTTTGTAATGATTTTCTAATTAATTTGATTTTAAATCATTTTAGTTATTTTTATTTGTTCCTTTGAATTTTTTGAACAAAACAAATTGCCAATAACCAACAAGTCCTACTTTGGAAAACCATGTACAAAACATGGTTTTCCCTTCTTGGTTTTGCTCTCCTCCCCTCCCTATTTATTTCTCTCTCCTGCTCCTTCCCTCACTCACTCTCAACACACACTCTTTCTCTCTCACTCTCTCGTCTCCCTCTCTTTCTCTCTTCATTCTCATTTGATTCAAAATTTTGAACTCAAGCTTTGATTCTTGTCTAGATTGGAGGTCAGGGAACACGATTAAACTACTTCAAACTTGTTTTAAAGCTCAGATTCAAGGTTAGTTTTCAAATTTCAAACTTTTTCTAAATTTTTCAATTAATCTAAGCCTTTTTGAGCTTAGAAAACCTTGAATTTAAGATAGTGGAACCTAAAAAATCTAGAATCTAGGCTTGGTCTGATGAAAAACGGATTTAAATCAAGTTTTTCTATTTTTCTCTATTTTTCTTATTTTTTGATTTAATTGAAATTTCCCATGCAAATCTTGTTTAAATTAGTTTAAAAGTGTTCTACTATGTTTTTCTATCATGTATGAGTGTTTTGCATGCGTAAGAATTGAAAAAACAAGTTGAAATTGAGGATTTAAGCTTGGGGAGGCTGAGACTCGAGTTTTGAAAAATTCTAGAATTTTTCAATTCGGCTGGCTAAACTTGAAGTTTGGCAGGTCGGATTCAAGAGTCCGACAGGCTGAATTCATACCTTCGGCAAGCCAAACTTGAAAACAGTTCGGTAGGCGGGTCTTAATTTGCCAGCAGGCCGAACTAGAGAAACTGGCTGGCCGACTGGATCTCATGAAAATTTGTCGTTTTCACCTTTTTTCCTATTTTAAATCTTGATTGAGATTTTAGGCTTATAATATGATTTCATGAACACAAATGGCACACTAAGACACCATGAGATAGCTTGGTAGTGTAGGATACTCTAAGCTAGGTACTGATAAACTTAGTTTACATCTAAGGTTGTTCGTGGTTTCGTGGGGCTAACATATAGCGAATCAAGACTGCGATGTAGGACATCGGTACGAATATTGAGATAGGACTTCTACCCATTCTTTGGTAACCCTGTTTTAAAAATATTTTGGCGTCAAAAAATGATTTCTTTCAAAGTGTTTTCAATAAAGGTTTTAAAGGAGATTTTATCAGTTATTTTCATAACTGTTGAGTAGTGATATGATGTACTTAATAAACTACATAATGAATGTAAATGAATATACTTGATAAAATGGGATTTTAATAATTATAGAAAGGTATAGATGGGCATGATGCCATACTCAGAGATTGGGTCGTGTAGAGTGCGACCTTAGGGGCAGGTCCCAAAACCCAGTTGGGCCACTTCGGTGGTGATAATTATGGTTTGTCCAAAAAAGATAAAAAGGTACTTTCTGGATGAACTGATTTTAATAAGATTAATTTAAATGTATTTAGCTATTTAATTCAGCTTTTAATTATTTTTCTTAAAAGATAAATTTTATATTTAAATTATTTATCTGTTTTGAAAGCATAATCCTACTGAGCCTTTCGCTCACATAAATATTTAAGATTGCCTACACTTTCATTAACCGGTAGGCCATGTTTTTCGGAACATGTTTCACAAGTTTTTTAATATTATTGGAATAATTTTATGGGTTTTTCGTCTTGGACTTTCGGCCTCAGGTATCAACCATATTCCATTCAATTCTTGTGACTTTTCTATCTTGGTCTTCCAACCCCATATATTTTCCACTTTTTAACAGTCTTATCATTCGTTCATAATAGGTCTGCTAGTCCTCCGCATCGTTTGCCCACTCAGTCCTCTAGTATAGACACACTTATTTTTTAAAAGCCTCCTTTTGAAAAACTCGTGATACAACTTGGAGAAAGTTTATAAGTTAAAAATTTAATATAAATAAATTACTGTTATATTAAATCAGATGCATAAACATTGTCACATAATCATATAACTTGATAAGACCCATTTAATTTGTAAATCTAAAAAATAAATAATAAATTAATAAATAAAACACCAAGTAGGATTACTTGTGGGTTTAGAGGCGAGGCATGAGTTCGCATCATGACGAACTAGTGGTCAATCGAATAAAGTTTATGATTTAGTTCTATAAAAAAGTTTTACTATTTACTTTATTTAATATTATCTTTGTTAATTTAATTATTAGACTAGAGGATGTTTCAAGAGGGTCAAGCTGTCTGCCGAATCGGATTCATTTTCGTAATGCTCACTTCTTATATGTCAGTCCAAGCAGAGATTGGAAGTGAGGCACGAGCAAAAAACCTCCGACAATTTTCGGATAACATAGAAGCTAACTGAATTTCTTTCATGTTGTATAATGGGATAATTGGATGTTGGCCCTAAGATAGGGTTATATGATTGGAGTCACTTGGCCATACAGTACCTCTGAACTTCAAAATAATGATTCAACTATAAGGTCATTATTCTTCACTATGCTAATTATAATTGCTAATTTATAGCATATTAGATTGATCAATGTATTTAGGGTCTTAAATTGGTGGAAGTTGAGTAGAAAAAGTCTATTATGTTTCAAGTACCAAAGGTACGTATACTAGTATTTATACAAATTGAATTCTAAAAATACATGAATAATATTTAAAATAAAATCTTGACGCTATTTTCAGAAATTTCCAAAAGAAAAAGGTATCGAGAAATGCGGCTATTTTATGCTAAGGTACATACAAGACATTATGGTTAGGAGATACACATTGTGACATCAATAGAATACTAAACTAATGTTCATTTGTTGGAGGTACTTAAAAAATGAGAAAATATGTAGAAAACTATTTATTGAAATTTTTATTCTTCCGTTTAATTATTTTTAAATTTTATAATATCATTTATTAAATGTAATCACTGAATCATGAGGCCTGATAGCATGGACATGGGCATAGGCCACATGTGATAGATGCTAAAATCTACAATTTTCTTTTTTTAGTTACGACGCATACATTAGAGTACGATTCCATGGCATACCACCGTCAAAAGTCTACCTTAGACGACGCTTTTGACAAACAATCTCGTCTAATGTCAAGCCTGGGCTCATCAAAACGGACATTTAATGATACTTTAAAACCATCGTCGTATGTCTCCACATATTAGGACTCTTGAAAAGGCGATTCTCTACATTGTCGTCTTCTCTTTTAATGGCTGTTATCTATTGTTTGTTTTCGTGGTATATTTGTCTACCAATACTTTATATACAATAAAGACCATATCTAGAGAGATAAGATAGTTCATGAGACAAAATTAGAGAGACAAGATGGTTTATGAGACAAAATTGAGATTTCTATTTAAATTTAACAGAAGGATCATTTATAAAACACTTTTTGAGTTTAGAAACTATTTAGAGGACAAAATTACCTACAAGAACTAATTCTAACTAGAGAAAAAAAAATCGAAGACTGTTCATAGATTTATCCTTTTTTATTATTTACTTTAGTTAAAACCATATAAAAAAATTGTATACAAAGTACATATTTTGGTACAAAATTGAAACTAACACACACAATGTTAAGTGTATTTTTACATGTCCTATCCTAAAAATCTCCGAGTAACATTATCTGGAGAAAAAATTTAACTCAGAACCTTAAGTGTGACATTTGTCTGTGTCAAGCGAATTGCGCCGAATACATGGTTTTGCAGATAATAGTTAAGTTAAGCTGTATCCAACCAAAAAAGAAAAAAATTGAGCGAGCTCACGGTAAATCTATGAACTAGAGGATAATCTGGATGGACGAAGTGATATTACATCTTCATGACCAAATATTTCCAGACTTCTTCTTTCTCATACGTTTGAGGGATGTTCTTGATGCGCCAATAATTCATGAAAAAACAGAAAAGAAAAGTTAACAACGATGGTATATGTTGTATTAACTTTTTCGATAAGCAAAAGAGTTATCAAACGACAAAAAACCTAAACCCTAAAAAAAATTATGTCCCTTCAATAAAAGTATATGAAAATAAGCAACCTAGAAAAGCTAAACGAAAATAAAGGAAATTAAAAAAAATGAAGAGGAGATTATGAAAGAGCAGTCATTTAGAAAACAAAACTATTTCTCTAATTTAGAAAAAAAAAAATGACATCACAAATATTGGGTAATGACATATACTTTCTTGTTTAATTTTTTTTTCCTCAATGTATCCCTACTTTTTTTTCTGGACGGTGTATCCCTATATTTTTCAAAACGAAGATATCTTTACCTTTAAGAAAATATGTTTCAATTTAATCTCTTACCTTTTATTTTTTGAACGAGAGTGGAAGGAAAGGACACAAGTGCTCTTGAGTAGCGTTTTAAAAAATACATATTTTAAACAATTAAAAACACCGAAACCAAAAACCGACATACGTTTTTTTTTTTTTTTTTCCTTTTTTGAAGACAATAGATGTATTGCCTATAATGTTTTTGAAGAAAATAATAAAAAATGTTAAAGTAAGAAATTATTTAATAGGGTGTTTGTTTTTTCGCTTTGTTTTGTTATCGAAAAAGTGCAAGAGAGATGAAAATATCACACTGTCAAATAAGAACAATACGATGTACAATTATTATATAGTATTATAAAAAAGAAATAAGGGAATATAAGTGTGTGTGTAATATCATATACGCATCATTCTATTTATACCTGCAATTTTGTGGAACACTCCATGAAGAATGTGGGTTCATATTTGGTTGCTTTGACATAAACCCTCTCCAATCTTGAAGCAAAATTGCAAGACCGTTGATTTTGTTGTTGAGGCCAACACAACAATTTGCATGCATCGTACAAACTCTGTTTAGATCGCTATTTGGCTGGCAAAATCCTGCAAAGTCAGTCGTATCTAAAAATCTCATTTTTAGTCCAATTTTTCTGATTAATGGATCAAACTTTATCTTGTTAAGTACATCTTGGTCATGTAGCCGTGGATATGCCCTTCTGGAGAAGTACCAAAACTTGTAAAGCTCGATTGTTCTATCATTGGATTTCACGTAAGTAAATCCTCCATTTGGTAGGTTGTGTAGATCATAGGAATTTCCATTGAAGGAATCACATGCAATTTGAAAATCTCCTTCTTGGAAAAACCGTTGAAACGGATCTCGTAGCCAGATTATATCTGTATCCTGTTAAAGATAAGGTTAAGCAGGAATTTTCTCAGCTACGACATGGTATTTGTGTACTTGCCATAATTTACTTGGTACACTATTGTAACGCCCCAAAATTAATTAACTGTTAGTAATGTGTAAAATAGTGGATTAGTGTGCCATAATGAGTATTTAAAACTTAATTTGGTTATTTTGTGAAATTTCTAAGCTAATGTTTTTCATTATTTTAATGATTTTTAACTACCTTAAATTATTTTTACTTGCTATTTTAAAATTTTAAAACAAAACAATTTAACAAATACTGAATATGTCCCATTTGAAATCAATGTGCTACTGCACACAGTTTTTGTGTAGCTAACTGTCTCTTCCTCTCTTATTTAATCTCTCACTCTCTTCCTCTTTCCCTCATTCACACTCTCTCTCATTCTCTCACTCCCTCTCTCGCTCTTCTCTCTCTCTTCCCTCTGCCTCTCTTTCTCTCCCAATTCCTCTCCAAATTTTTGAATCCAAAATCAAACCCAAGCTTCAGGTTAGGAGATTGGAGGCTCGGGAACGTGATTAAGCAATCAAGAACTTGATTTAAAGCTTTGATTCAAGGTTAATTTTTAAATTTTCAAAATTTTTTTAATTTTTTAATTTTTTTTGCATTTTGAAATTTAAGCTTTCCTAAGCTTAGAAAAGCCTTGATCTAAGTTAGAGGAACTTAAAATATCTATAATCTAAGCTTTGTTTGATCAAAAACAAATTTGAATGACGATTTTCTATTTTTCTCTATTGTTCTTCAATTTTTAAAAATCTTTATATAAATCTTATTTAAATTAGTTCAAAAGTGTTTTATAATGCTTTCCTCTTATCTATATATGTTTTTCATGCCTAAGAACTGTGAAAAACAAGTTCAAATAAAGATTTGGGCTCGGGAAGGCCGAGACCCGTGCTTGAAAAATTGTTCTAGTTCCGTAGGCCGAATTCATACGTCCGGTAGGCCGAACTTGAAAATGCTCGGTCGACCAGACCAGGTTTTTCGACAGGCCGAACCAAGGTGACTGGTAGGCCGATCGGACATTGTGAAATTTTGTTTTTTTTCACCCGTTTTTACTATTTTGAACCCCGATTAAGATTTTAACGTTACAATATGATTTTATAAATACAAATGACACACTAGGACACCATGAAATAGTTTAGCATCGTAAGATATCTTAAGCTAGATACTGATAGACTTAGTTATTATACATTTAAAGTTGTACGTGGTTTCGCGAAGCTAACGTGTAGCGAATCAGGATTACAGTATAGGACACTAGTATGAGTATTGAAGTAGGACTTCTACCCCTGTTCCTTTGGTAACCTAGTTTTAAAGGATTTTGGCTTTAAAGAGATTTTTATTAAAGTATTTTCAATGAGTGATTGAAAAATAGTTTTCATAGGCTGTTTTCATAAACAATAGACTGAGGTAATTTTTATAATAAACATCATAATGAATGTATATGAAAATATTTGGTAAGAAGCAATATTTAATAACTATGGAAAATATATATTGTTAGGAAATTAGATTTCCTATATTAGGAAAATTATTAGGAAATCAAATTTCCTATATTGAGCAACATATAATTCTCAATCAATTATATAAGCTATTTAATATGGGTTGAAATTTTGGTGATCTCATTTTAATAATAAACCCATTAATTATGAAAATTGATATGGCGTAAATTGAGTAGATACCATTTAGGGGATTATGGGAACCCTATATGAAGACCTTTTTTTTTTTTGGTTATGGTTCCCAATATACCAAAACACGTTATAGTCTCTTTTCTCCCCATCAGAAAAAGTGACAATAGTCCCATTAAGGAATTAAGGCGTTTTGATTGAGAAAAATCACAAACCACTAGTTCCGCTGTTCAATCAATACCAATGGATCTAGGTATTTTATTTGTTAATTTATCCTCAATAATCTGGCATGATATTAATCCTAGGCTCTATGGTGCTCATGTTCTAGGATGATTCTATGTAGAATACAGTTAATTGAATTGAAATTTTAACAAGTGATATCAGAGCGGATTATCATTGTTAGATTATTGGGATTATTTTGCATAATTGTATATGTATTTTTGTTATATACATTCGGTTGTTTTATCAATTATATAAACACGTTTTCAAGCTTTTAAAAAAAAAAAATTCAATTTCATGATTCTATTTCGTTTTGATTTTTTTTTTTTTTTTTTTTTTTGTGTTTGAAATCCCTATGTGTGTGTGTGTATATATATATACACACACACACTTCAATTTAAAGTTTGCTGGACATGGGCTATGTATATATATGCAAAGAGGTTGGTTTATTTTATTTTGGATGTTGCTTTCTACAATTTTTTGATAAAAACTAAGGTTATAAATCATTAAGTTAATTATTTTCTAAGTTTTCTGTGATTAAAATCATCTTTTTTGATGTTTAGAAGGCAAAGAAAAAGGCGGGTCTGCAATTTGGATCCAATTGATCCGTTTCGGGTCATACAAAACCCGTCATGAGGTAGAAGGCAGCCACAAAAAACCGACGAGTCGTTTTTTCAATGTGTGCAGCAGTCGTTTGGTTCAAAACGACATGTCATTTTTGTTGAAGAAAAACATGTCGTTTTTCTTCAAGTTGGCTGCTAAAGGCGTTTGGCTCAAAATGACACGTCGTTTTTGCTGAACTAAAACGACATGTCATTTTCTTAAGTATGGCTACATAAATTTTGTTCTTCAAACGACAAGTCGTTTATTAAAAAAAAAAAAAGAGAAAAATTTTTTTTTTTTGAATTTATGTTTGATTTGAGGGTATCAATTTCATATAAATATCTAATGTTCTAAAATAGATTAATTGAAACAATATGCTACCAAAGTAGCCTTTTTTGTATAAATTAATTTATTTTAGAATGTCAAGATAATTGTGCATATATAATTCATGCAAATACTAACCGGCCCAAAGAAAGGTTAATGTTTTGTTGAATTGCATATTCACCTAAAGAAATGATATGTGATAATTATTAAGTTTTCCATGTGAACAATAGTCAGTCCAAAGAAAGACTATTTTTTGACAGGAATTATTATCAGTATTTAATTACCATGCCAAGAATACCATTTATAAGTTGACATCTTTGTCCAAAGACTAGATATTAATGTTGTGCTAGGTATCTTAATTAAAGGCCCATATATATATATATATATATATATATATAGTTTTAATTTTATTTATTTTGTTTTCTATCCAGTCTCAATTGCTACTGCTACAAACGTTTCTGCTCAAGTCAATAACATCCCAATGCTGAATGAGACGAACTTCAAAATTTGTAACGAAACCATGGAAATAGTCATCGGTTGTATGGATTTGGATCTCACACTTAGGTCAGAGCGACCCATTCCTACTACACAAAACCCCAATGAGGTTAAAATTGAAAAATGAAATCGCTCTAACCGAATGTGCTTGATGATCATGAAACGTGCCATTCTTGAAGCGTTTCGGGGCTCTATTATTGAGAGCGAGAATGCCAAGAAGTTCATTGAGAAAATTGAACAATATTTTGCCAAAAATGGAGAGGAGAAGTGTGATTCCAGATTATTACATCGTCTTTCTCCAAGAACATGAGGATGGCGTTGGTTTAATAGAAGATGATCCGATCAACTTCTGTCAAGCCATGCGTAGTTCCAACTCTCAAAAATGGATTGATGCCATGAAGGATGAGTTGAAGTCTATGAAAGACAACGATGTTTGAGATCTCGTCGAATTGCTTGAAGGTGTGAAGCCATTGGTTGTAAATGGATATTTAAAACCAAGAGGGATTCGAAGGGCAGTGTCGAGAGATACAAGGCACGTCTAGTTGCCAAAGGCTTTACTCAAAAGGAAGGCATAGACTATAAAAAGACTTTCTCTCCAGTATCTTCAAAAGACTCTTTTAGAATCATAATGGTACTAGTGGCTTATTTTGATCTAGAGCTACATTAAATGGATGTCAAGACTGCGTTTCTCAATGGAGACATTGATGAGACGATTTATATGGTACAACCAGAAAACTTTATATTGGGAGATTCAAAGTCGATGGTTTGTAAATTAAAAAAATCCATCTAGGGTCTTAAACAAGCTTCCCGTCAATGGTATCACAAGTTCCATCAAGTCATCACCTCGTACAGTTTTGAGGAAAATGTCGTTGATGAATGTGTATATCACAAGTTTAGTGGGAGTAAATATATCTTACTAGTGTTATATGTCGATGACATTCTACTCACTAACAGCGATATAGGCTTACCGCATGAAACCAAGAAATTTCTAACAAGTAATTTTGAGATGAAAGATCTTTGTGATGCCTCTTTTGTTTTAGTTATTCAAATACTAAGAGATCATTCTCGAGGTATCCTAGGGTCGTCACAAAAGAGCTATATCGATAAGGTTTTGTGTAAATTCGACATGAAAGATAGTAAACTAGGAGACACGCCCGTAGCGAAAGGAGACAAATTTAGTCTCAAACAATGCCCTAATAATGACATTGAAAGAAAATAGATGCAGAAGATTCCCTATGCATCAGTAGTAGAGAGTCTGATGTACGCATAAGTTTGAACTCGCCTCGACATAGCATTTATAGTGAAAATTTTGGGTAGATTCTTGAGTGTTCCAGGTATGCAACATTGGAAGGCACCAAAACGCATAATGTGTTATCTAAGGAGAACAAAAGACTACATGCTCACCTATCGAAGATCAGACAATTTAGAGATCATTGGGTATTTTGACTCTGATTTTGCGAGATGCCAAGATAGCAAGCACTCCACATCGGGTTACATTTATATTATGCCTGGAGGAGCCATCGCATGCAAGTCTGCTAAGCAGACTCTTATAGCTCCTTCAACCATGGTTGCAAAGTTCATCGCTTGTTATGAGGCGTCTAACCACAAGATATAGCTGCAAAACTTTGTCACTAAGCTGCGTGTGATAGATGGTATTGATAAACCATTAAAGATTTACTGTGACAAGAACTCAGCGGTACTATATTCCAACAATAACAACAGCTCAACAAAGTCGAAGTTTATTGACATTAAATTTCTGGTTGTTAAGGAGAAAGTTCAAACCCGTTAACCAAAGGCTTGACACCTAAGGTCTTTCACGAGCACACTGCTCATATGGGTGTCGTTCCTGTTAATGCCTTGTTTTGGTGAAATTTTTTGATGTTCTATGAGTTTTGTTTTTGGGCAATATATTGTTCAATTTTCTGCAGAATAAAGATTGATGGTTTATAATTCTATTTCTGAGCTTGCTTACGTTTTCTATATGCAATGTTTGCATTAGACTAAGGACTTTGAAATGATCTTACTAAAGACTAAAGAAGGACCAGTTGAAAATAGACATGTTTGAGACCACATTACATGTAATTTCTATGCTACTCATCCATATTTGATCTATGTCATTGAGTATGATAGTATTTTGATGATCGTGGTTTAGTCTCAACTATACTGAGACTAAAGCTATAATAGTTTCGTTACTAGCATATGAGATGGACCATTATTGCTTAAAGGTAAATAGTTTATAGATGCGAGCCTAAGGAATTCAGAGATTTAATTGTTTCAAAAATAATATGTAGCTCAAGTGCAAGATTGTTAGGAAATTAGATTTCCTATATTAGGAAAATTATTAGGAAATCAAATTTCTTATATTGGGCAATATATAATTCTCAATCAATTATATAAGCTATTTAATATGGGTTGAAACTTTGATGATCTCATTTTAATGATAAACCCATTAATTATGGAAACTAATATAGAGTAAATCGAGTAGATACCATTTAGGGGATTATGGGAACCCTATATGAAGACTTTTTTTTTTTTGTTATAGTCCCCAATATACCAAAACACGTTATAGTCTCTTTTCTCCCTATCAGAAAAAGTGACGATAGTCCCATTGAGGCGTTTTGATTGAGGAAGATCACAAACCACTAGTTCCGCTGTTCGATCGATACCAATGGATCTAAGTATTTTATTTGTTAATTTATCCTCAATAATCTGGCATGATATTGATCCTAGGCTCTATGGTGCTCATGTTCTAGGATGATTCTATGTAAAATACAGTTAATTGATTTGAAATTTTAACAATATATAAGGGCATGATGCCATATCAGAGATCGAGTTATGTAACAAACGACTTTAGTGGCAGGTCCCGAAACCCAATTGGGCCACTACGGTGGTGTTACTATATGGTTTGCCTAGGAAAAAGAAATAATATTCTTTCTGGTCTACTAATAAACGATTTTGATAAGATTAATTTTATTGAAATTTTTATTTTACTCATTTATTCAAGTCTGTTTCTAATAATCTCTTGAACATTGAAATTTTCCTCTTAAAATTAATGTTTTTAAAATATAGTCCTACCGAGCCTTTCGCTCACATTTTATTTGTTTTAAAACCTATCCCCCCTCTAGGTGGATTTCAACGTAGGATTTGAGAAAAGTCTACAGACAGGACACACGGGTAGTAAAAGAATCAAGTAGGTTATTTAAATTATAAAATCAAGGCATTTAATACTCTAACTCTCTCTACTTGGACTATTGTTGTAATACAATATTACCAATATTATGTATATGCGCAAGATGTAGATCAATGGGACCCAACTTGAATTTCTTATACTTTTCTTATTTATTATTTTATTATTTCCTATTGTTCAATTTATTATTCTTATTCATTAGATGATCATAAATATTTGCTAAAAGTTTTTAAAATTATCACATTTTCATAATTAATTTATATTCCAAAACTCATGTTTTAATTAAATTTCTATTTAATTAAATTAATTAAACCACCACGTCACCTCTTGTACTTCGGAGCATGACAACTATATGCAAGTTAGTTATGCATAATGTGTTAGTTTACCAATGATCAATAATTGTACGTCAAATATTAATTAGACAAGCCGAACATTGGAATATATAAGCTCATTTAACAGTGCTTTTATAGTTTTACTTGTGCTTTTAATATGTAAAAAAAAAGCAAAAGCTGTGGGTTTTTAACGAGTATTGGAATCATATTTTTAAAAATCTTAAATGGGTCAAATGGTTTTAAAATCTTTTAATAAGTAATAAAAATTTTATATGAAGTTTATAATGTCCTATTAAAACTTTGGTACAACTTTTAAAGTTTATTACATAAATATTTTTTTGAGAAGCCACATTTTGTACTTTTAACTGGATGCTATTCTAGAGAGTCAAAGCACATTTAACAAATCATTCAAATACTTTTACAGAAAACTTTGACTCATGAACTTTTAGAGACAGCTTTCAAGACTCAATTGCAACACTTAGTTATTTAGGGACTCAATAACTATGTCCAGTTTCGGTCATCATAAAAAATTCACTCTAATAAGTACAAAGTTTGCAAGATAAAATTGCACAATATCCCCTTTAGATATAGGAAAACAAGAGTAATCGAATTTTAGAAGTACAAAACCCTCATGCTGTCCATAATGAAATATTATAAGATTGATCCTTGAAATTCTCTACCTAAAGTAATAACTCGTCAAACCCTTAAATTAGGCTACATAACTCAACAATCTCTCACTTGGATACTAATTCACCATAAATGGCTCCTCCTTACAACTACCACAACTCCTCGATCCTCAAAAGAGAAGTCCAATAGAAGTTGTGTGCAACTTCAATTTCTCAATTGGAACAATCTTCGTCAACATATCAGTTGAATTCTAACTTTTATCTATCTTCTTAAGTGTTAAGACTCCATCCTTCAAAGCTAATCTTATGAAATAATAATGAACCTGTTTATGCTTTGTCCTTGCATGATAAACAAGATTTTTTGTTAAATGAATAGAACTCTAACGATCACAATGAAACACATACTCTTCCTATGCTTGTGACCTAATTCTTCCAAAAAAAGACTCCAACCACACCATCTCTTTGTTAGCTTTAGTCACAACAACATACTTGGCTTCAATATGGAAAGAGCATATGTCTTCTACAACTTAGAGACCTAGCTAACTTTTCTACCATCCAACGTACAAGTAGTACCCCTTTTATTGTCAATATCACCAAACAAATTAGCATCCATATAGCCTTGCAGACTCAAATTTGACTTCCAAAAACACAAAGTTGAATCTACAGTACCTTTCAAATACGTGAGAATGCACTTCATTGCCAATGTTGCTTACTTGGATTACTAGTTTATCTAGTCACAACTCCAACTATATGTGTTATGTCTGGTTTAGTGCATAACAGACATGCATGAGACTGTCAATAGCTGAGGCATTAGGTACCTTGGCCATGTAGACCAACTCCTACTTTATAGCAGGTGATTGTTTTTCAACTAATTTCAAGTGACTAGCCAAAGGTGTACTTACTAGTTTTGATTCATCCATTTTGAATCTACTAAGCAACTCTTTTACATACTCCACTTGTGATAGTTTCAAGACATGACTGTCCTGGTAATCCTCGACCCAAGGATTTGCTTGCAAGCACCAAGTCCTTCATTGCAAATGTCTTAGATAAATTCCTTTTTTAACTTATCAATCTTCTATTTTCAAGCACTTGTAATCGGGATGTCATCAACATATAGTAATATAATGATGTTGGAGTTACCAAATTTCTTCACATAATGATAATGATTTGCATAGTGCAGCTCAAGAAATCATTACTACTCATGAAACTATTAAACTTCTTGTACCACTATCTTGGAGCTTGTTTGGGACCATACAAGTTTTTTTAAAGTTTGCACATTATTCTTTCCTTCCCCTATACTTTGAATCTCTATGGCAGCATCATGTAAATCTCTTCCTGTAAGTCACCACAAAGAAAGGTGGTGTTACATCTAACTACTCCAAGTGCAAATCTTCTTGTGGCACTAATCTAAATACTATCTCAAATGCAATGAATTTAATAACTATAGAGAAGATTTGTGTGTAATAAATGTCATCTTTCTGTTGAAATCCCTTTACAACTAGCATTTCTTTCTACCGCTTGCTGCCATCATGTTTTTTTTTTAATCCTATATACCCATTTATTCTACAAGGCTTTTTTTTCCTTTTAGGTAGCCCTACAAATTGCCATAGTGAATCCATCTTATCCTTCATGGCTAACTCACTTGATTGATTCATCGGTCTGCACAATTTCCCCATAGCTTTATGGTTCGCCTCTACCTATCAATAGCTATAGTATAGTGATGGGAGTACCTATGTGATGGTATGATCATTCTGGTAGATCTTTTAGGTTCATTCACAAGGGTGTTTTAATTCACTTGTAAAGCTATGTTTTCTTGAACTTCACAGTTTGCATTCTGCAGCTCAATTACTAATAGGACTCTTAATAGATTCGCCTCAAGCTTCTTGAATTTGATACTAGTGCTTTGAGATATTGTTGTCAACCTATCCTTATATAGGACTCCTTCATTGATTTTCACGTCTTTACTCTTGATAACTTTTCGATTTTGGGCACCCTAAAAATGATAGCCCAACTCTATATCACCATAGCCAATAACAAAACACTTCTTAGATTTAACATCAAGTCTATTTCTAGCTACAAAATCAATACAACCAAACACTTACAAGAAATAAAGATTTACATGTTTGCCACTTTAAACTTCCCCTAGAATTCTTCAATCCAATAGTGTTGAAGGACACATGTTGATCAAATATGCTCTAGTGCTAACCGCTTTAGACCATCACATTTTTGGTAGCCCAGCATGCAATCTTATGTTTCTAGCACACTCACTTAATGATATGTTCAT
This sequence comes from Artocarpus hirsutus, assembly GCA_946598075.1. Classification (NCBI taxonomy): domain Eukaryota; kingdom Viridiplantae; phylum Streptophyta; class Magnoliopsida; order Rosales; family Moraceae; genus Artocarpus; species Artocarpus hirsutus. Next base: position 40,520 of record CAMOHE010051656.1, read on the forward strand.
CCTTTTAGTCACACCATTTTCATGAGGCTTTCCTAAAATAGTATTCTTTGTCTTGATGGTATTATCGGCACAGTACTTCTTGAAGTCCTCATCGATGTACCTTCCTCCAGTATCTAACTACGATCACTTCATCTTCAAATCTATCTCATTCTCAACCATTGCTTTCTATCTCTTGAGAGCATCAAATATATCAAATTTAATCTTCAAGAAATAGAGCCATACCTGTATGCCCGAATCATCATTGAATGTTAGATAATAATTGGAACCTCTAAGGAAGTAACATGTTATCATGAACCAATTCTAATTTTGCTGTTTTTGGCACCTTCCTACTTTAGAGAAACTATTTACCAGAGATATAGTCTTCACACAAACTATGATCGATAGATTTCAATCATAGTAGCTTCCCTTTGGACTAAAGTAGTTTCACACCTTTTTCATTCATGTGCTTGAGTCTACGATGCCATAAATTAGAAGCAGTAACAACATTAACAACAATATCTTTACAACTAGAAGTAATGTAAAGGGTTCCTAAGTTATTTTCTTGAGCAACAACTACAGTTCCCTTATTAACTTTTAAAGAACCACCATTTAAAGATACATTATTTCCTTTATCATCCCCAATGTCATCAAATTATACATTAGCTTTGGTACATGTCTTACCTTATGAATTTTTCAAACATACTCATTTGACATCCTCAAATTGACATCATGAATATTGTAAATATCCAAAGGCTCTCCATCAGCCAAATAAACTTTTACATCATTCCCAATAACATAATTCTCCATTATTTAGCAATATGTAGTGGTGTGAAAAAATGATCCTAAGTCTAACACCCACGAATCAATAGGACTATCAACAAACAAGAGTAGAGAAACTTATACCTCTTCAATAATTGCATTTGCACTATAATTTCCTTTATCTTCATTTTTCTTCAAAGCTTTGTAGTTCTTCTTCAAATGACTAGTCCTACCATAGTTTCAACATTCCACATTCTTTCCGAATCTGGACTTACTTTTGTCATTCCTTGACTTCTCTCTGTCATTCTTGTTGAAATCCTTCTCGAAGTTTCTACCTCTAGTGCTGACATTAGTATAATGTTGATGCAAACTTCTCATTGGAATCTTTTCTGCAAAGCTTCTCTGTAAGAATTTGATTCCCAACAACACTGAACTTCAATTTCTTATTGCCTATAGGGTTGCTGATTTCAGCCCTATAGAGTTGCTGCCATCGATGTAGTTTCTGTCATATTTACCTCAAATAGTTTCTTCATGAGATGTACCTCATTGTTTGTAGAAGGTTTCTCATATATTAGATAGACCTTCATCATCCCTGCAATGTTTGCCTCCTTTGTCACAGTGTGACCCACATTCTTCGACAATGTCAACCGAATCACTCCTAACCTATTTGTTAAGGAAACTCCAATCTTCATCTTTCATTCCTTTTAGTTTCTTATTCAGAAGAGCCAAGTGAAGCTTTTTTATTTAAAGATAATCGTCCATCTATATCTTCCTAAACTCAAAACATGTACCATAAAATTTTTTGATTCCAAGTGCAATTCTTTCATCATCAACCATCCTTCTCTCTTAAAACCAATAGCTCAAATACTAGTTGTTACAAATTAGCAACCATAATTCCACCTAGTTTGAATACATAAGAAAATATAAGCAGAAAAAATAATCACATAAATTCATAGTGGTTTGTCTCAATATGAGAGCTACATCTACTTTCAGCCGCTGCAAAAAATTGACTATGATACAAGAGAAAATCGTACATCACTCAACTCCCTGTGTTTTCTCTAACTTCTCTATAGAACCCAATTCGGCACCCCATATAAGAAAACTAGGGCATTCAAATTAGGCTCTGAATTACAACACCTTTTTTAAATTCGAATTAGACTCCACAATTTAACACAAAAGTATGAAAATGACATGTTTACTTTACTATTTTATTTAATGTTCCAATACATAATCTTATTCAAGTGCTATATGGCTACTTTTTGACATAATTATAATTATTAACCTTTTTAACTTGTAGATAACTTAAAAATGAAAAGACTATCTCCAATGTAAATGCAAATGCCAACATTAATGTAAAACTAAAACTTGGCACAAAAATGTGAAAAATAAAATATTTAATATGCTATTTTATTTTATACTCTGATGCATGATAAAATTTCAAATCTTATATCTATTTTTTGTTTTAATTATTAATGGTTTAAAACTTGTAAAAGTAAATCTTTAGTTTTAAAATATATAATTTGATATGATAATTTTGTATCATTAAATGAGAAAAAAAAAAAAAACAAAGTATAAATGAATAAGAATAAAAAGTTAAATTTGGAACCAATAATAGCATTATATTAGAGAATGATTGTTCTACACAACTGCTAAAATTGAACAGTGTATTAAAGATGCTCTAAGTTGTAAAGATTATATTAAAAGGAAAAGCATCAAACCTACAACAATCAAATCTTAAAATTTTGAATAAGTCATAGTTAGTGCTAAACTTGAATCTAACTATAGTATGTGCCAAATTTAGCATAAAAATTATATGGCAATACATTGAAGAATTATATATATATGTATAGATATGTGTATTTCAAATACTAAAATTTGACATTGACATATTCTAATTTAACACTGCTTTGGAGAAGATGCTCTTGGCTAAAATAAATAAATACGAAATTAATGTATATAAGCTAGGATTGGAATTAGAGTAGTAGAGATTATTAGTACCGTAAAAACGAAGCTATAACCCATCTCAAGAACAGAAGCCAAAAGCTGAATCCTTGTCCACATCATATCCAAGTAGGCAGGTGACCTGAAAAATGCCTCACTCGTGAAATTGACTCCATTTGTTCGGAGTTGAAAGCAATGAGGATGTGAGGCTAAGCAACGAGAGAATGCCTTGTCGTCTAAGCATATCACCACCAAATGCTTCAGCAGTCTCTTAGTGCCGTTTCCAATGCGAAAGCTCTCCAGAAACAGATCGAATATAGAATTTGGCTCTGCCCACGCGTCGTTTAGTGTTGTTATGATTACTGTCTTATTATTGTCTCCCACAACCATTGATGCTTTTCTCAAAACTTTATCTAATTCATCATACTTTGCGATCTGACCATACATACATATATAACATTTATATATACCAAAATTAAGAGGAGTACATGATCAAAATGACAAATTGAAATGCAGGAATACACACACACAAAAATATGCACACAAGGTTAATTTTGTAGTTAAAAGGAATGAGAATTGGGTTGAAAAATGGGAATGAATATTAGGCACCAAATGGAAACATGAAAAAAAACATATACTTGTCCATCGTAATTACTTTTCTAGAGCCTCTGACTGCTATTTTGTCTATTTATTCATTGGTCTTTAGGCAGACTAAGACATCCAAGGGTATAATGGTAATTAAACATTTTCATCTGCTCTCCCTTTTCAAAACCGTCTGCATACACCATGCTGCACTCTTCACCATCATTCTTCCCCTTCCATAAACCCTTTCCATCCCTATAAGGATTTATAACCCGTTATTAACAAAACAATGAGCCTTAATTTAATATATAGTGTACTACTTTTTAGACTATGACCCAACATTTTGATAGTAATGAGGTAATAACCCTATGAGACTAAATAAGGTTGCTCCACTCCTTAACCGTCAAAACTACTTCTATATTATTCTATGCACAGATATTTTACTTGCTTTGCATATAAAGCAGATAAAAATTCCTATGTTTGCTTCTTTTTTTTTTTTTTTTTGTTCCTACAGTGAACCACATTTGCTTAACATAGATACGAGTCTTTTATGAGATCTGTAAAGTGTTTGAAAAGTATGCTTAGAACGTAAATACAAGCGTTTTATACTATAACAAGCAAAAATTTTAGTTAGAATTGATTTTGTCAAACATCTATTTGGTTTCCAAAATAATTGTTGTTAACCTGAACCACAAGATTAAGGAAAACAAACAAACACACACACACACCACTCAAGAGAACTTGGTGTCCCTAACTCCATTCTACTGTCCAGACCTACTCTTCTCAAATTTTTTCATCCACCATTTAATGAAAATGTACGCAATATTTTTAGCATCTTTTCAGATGTGTGTAATTAAAATCAATTAACAAACAGTCTAATTCACCATCTCCTTCATAACATTCCCCCATGTAACTGGCTTTAAAAAGAAAAGGAAAAACAAAAAAGGCCTTTCATCTGTTGCTTGATGAATTGACAAGTTCTCAATTTTTTAATCTTATTTTTCCTTAATTTTCAAAGGGGGCCGTCATTGCCACCCATTATTGCTTGGTCGGCCTCGTGTACTGCTCTTGTGGATTTTTGCTATTTTATTTCTTTCACCTTCACTGTTTTTTCTCTTTTCTAATTAGATAGATGCTTGGATAAATGACGGCGATGAAAGTTGTTTTGAAACCTAACATATAGCTTTCCCATTCTTTAGGCTGGTAAATATAGGAGAAATCATACAACCCAATCCTCACGTAGAACGTATTCCCTATTTCTGGTCTCAAATACGCAATGAACAGTACCCATTTAAACTTTTAAAAGAAAAAAGCTAAATATTGCTATTGTTATTATTCCTCTTTTTTTTTAATCGAAATGTATTCTTGTTTTTAGAACTTGTCAAGACAATCTCTTAAAAAAAAAAAAGAAGAAGAAGAGAGACCAACTTAGATGACTGCAAAAATAACAAAAATACGAGAGAGAGAGTTGAGGTATCTATAGACTATATGGGAGTTCGATGTTCACATCAATCGTATACAAACAGAAGAACCAAATTCATAATTTCCAGAGAATTATATATCATATGTAGACAAAAGCAATTATATGAATAGAACAAAATTCCGTAGAAACCCAATTAGAAGAAATCAACATCTGAAAATATACGAATTACCAAAGCAAAACAACATCAAGACAAAATATAAAAGGAATAGTAATTACCTGAGAATATTCCGAAGAAGAAGTAGCACTGGCTTCGATATATGAAGGTGCGTAATAGGAAATGGGAAGAAATGGAAATGGATTGACAGAATTATTATTAATGTTTTGAAGAAGAACGAAACAACCCAAAGCAACCGCCGCCAACAACAGAGTGCCTCTGAGAATCCGCCCGACTGACCATGATAATGAATTAGTACTGCTCTTATGTTCCTCCTCATCACGAACGCAAGCTGAAATAATATTGTTCATCTTTTTTCTTCTGTTTTCTTTTTTCTTTTCTTTGTCTCCTGCTTTTTCTCCCTCACTACGCTTTACATATTATTTTTCATACAAGTAACTTCTATATAGCTAATTTATTTATAATTGGCTGGCAGCTTCAGGGCTTCTTTTCTGAAATAGATTTAACAGTACTTGCTTCTAGGCTTCGGGAAAAAAAAATAATAAAGAACCAGATGTGCTGATACTAAAATATTAGAGTGCCATGATGGGAAGCTATAAACAAAATTGAGCTGGGAGTGGTTCCTAAGACATGCTTACAAAAAAAAATCAAAAGTGCCCGCAACTAAAGTGATAGAGAGAGAGGGGGGGAGGACAACACGAAAAAGGATGAGCAAGTTCCGAAGATGTCCGAAAACATTTCTTTCCGTAAGTCAAGCATATTAATCAGCTGCAAAATTCAAGAAAATTCGGATAGATATTTAATTAACTTTTCTGTATACTGTACATATCACTCATTAACAGTAATGGGGAACAGTCATTTGTGCAAGGGCTCCAACTACAAACGTGAAGTGAGTTCGGGACTCGGAAGCGAAACTGAAAAATTCGTTAAATAAAAAAAACATCCCATCAATGTATATACCATATATCATGTGTGAGATTCCAACATACAAATAAGATAAATTGCAGTAACGCCGTCAATCTTTCACAAAACAAGTATAGTATTTGATTTTTTATTTTATTTAACCAACCACCAACGACGAATTTAATGTAGGAGACACACGTAACCTTTTTAATAAGAGTATGTTCGTAAAAAAAAAAAATACCTAATATTTTTTAAAAGAAATTAAAATTAAAAATTAAAAAATAAAAAAAGGTCAAAAAAAAGAAACAATATAAATGAAATTCAGCCCTTCAAGTCGCTTTCTTTCCCTTGTCGTTCTCTCTCTACCCACACAGATGATGGTGATCTAAACTGAGAAGGCCAACCTCAGTGGTGAGTTTTTTCTTTTTCTCTCTCCTCAATTCCAAAATTTGATCTCAGAAAACATCACAGAGAAGATCATAAGAGATGAGAAGGTTCTGGAAGGTTCGGATTAGGGAAGATGGGGGTGGATTACTACGATATGTTGAAGGTGAAGCAGGACACGATGGAGGAGGAGCTTAAGAAAGGGTATAAGAGGATGGCAATGAAGTACCATCCGGACAACCCGATCAACGAGACGGAGGCTGAGGTTCGGTTCAAGCTTGTCTCCAAGGCCTACGATGTCCTCTCCAATCCCAGTCGCCGGCGGATCTACGATCTCTACGGCGGCGAAGCTCTCAAGTTCATTGAATTCCCTCCAACTCCGTCCAACTTGGACGCTGCCGATGATGTTTCTGGGGAGTTCTTAGGCGGAAAAGGACGAAGAAACGGTGATGGAGAAGTGCGGAGACAGAAATATAGATGGTTGGACATTATCGAGCTTTCAGAGGAATGTTTGATAATTTCTTGGCATCAGTAATATGTTATAAAGGCCTAAAATTTATGAACTATTAAATAAAAATTGGAAATTATGAGCTATTTAACATAACAGTTCAACGAAACAAAAAAAGGAAAACAGAAATTCAGAAAGTCCGTGTTTGTGAAAGGAAAAAAGGAAAGAAAAGGAAAGAAAAGAAAAAGTAAAACCTTGAAGGAATCAGTGGGCTTGTTTTGTGGCCGATGATTCTTTTTCTCTGTGTGTTGTTTGGGTTGAAGGAGGAATTTATCTTTTTTTTAAAGGTAGGAGGAATTTTTCTTCAAATCAGAGAAGCAGATAGTATTGGATGAATCTCACACCAAATAACCCCTCTTTCTCCACTGAGATACAGGAAACTTCTATAGCTAGTTTATTTATAATTGGCTGGCAGCTTCAGGGCTTGTTTTCTGCTTTAATTAAAATAGATTTAATAGTATTTGCTTCTAGGCTTCGGGGAAAAAACAAAACAAAAACAAAAATAAAAAAACTAAAACAATCAAAACCAAAAACAAAAACAAAAACAAAAAACAAAAAACATATGTGCTGATACAAAAATATCACTGTGTTATGATGGGAAGCTATAAACAAAATTGAGCTGAGGCTGGTTCCTAAAACATGCTTTAAAGAAAAAAAGGGAAAAAAAACCCAAACTCGGAAGTGTCCACAACTAAGGTGAGACAGAGAGAGAGAGAGGACAACATGAAAAAAGGATGAGCAAGCTGCGAACGTGTCCGAAGGCTTTGCTTTCAGTAAGTCAAGCCTATTAATGAGCTGCAAATTGAAGGAAATTCGGATAAATATTTAACTTTTCTATAGGGATTTTGATAAATGACTTTAAAAAAGGCTTTTTTTTTTTTTTGTTATAAATAGACCTAAAAATTTTAAATTAAATAAATAATTTTCATGTCATGTTATTGAGATGAAAAAAAATTTAACAGAACAAAAAAAACTGAAGCACAAAAAAAAAACTTCAACAAAATAAAAAACAAAAATTGAAGCTATCTTTATACCCAAAAACTTTTATTTTTGGTAAAAATAAAACCATTTCTTCGATTAAATTTTCTAGGTGCCCTTTCGTAAAATTTTGCCACATGCAACTCATTCACAGTAACGGGGACAAGTCATTTGTGCAAGGTCTGCGACTGCAAACGTGGTGGTCTCCGGGATTCGGAATTGAAACTGAACAATTCAGTTAACAAAAAAATCCCATCAATGATATATCATGTGTGAGATATACAAATAAGGTAAACAGTCTTTACAGTTCCCAACCTTTCGAGTAAGCATTTGACTCGTAACTTTTCTTTTTTATTTAGCTCGTGTTAGTTTTTGATTTTAGTTGCTGAATAATGAACTTAATAAATATCTATGTAAGGCGTATATTACATTTTTAATAAGGGTATTTTAGTAAAAAAATTCTTAATATTGTTTTAAACAATACTTGGGTATATCAACAAAAAAAAAAAAAGATCCGAATAATAATATGCTCTTAATTAATTTTTTTTAATTATTAATAAAGGCTATTTTTATTATAGTTTAAATTTTTTGTTGTTTTTATAATTAGGATTACTAAAAAACCTTTAATTTTAAAATTATTTGTCAATTTGTTGTTAAAATTCTAATAGAATGACTATTTTTATTAACAGTTCATATTTCAAAGGAATAGATATTATATTTTAAAGTATGAGAGGTAAAATGTTACAACGGCTATAGTTTGGAAAATTTTTGTTATCAATCGCTTTTTTTTTTTAGATTTTTTTACCATGGATTTGGGTAAAAAGAGAAATCAAGTTGCTCTTTTAAGTATTAGCTGTAACAACCCGAAATTAATCAAATGTTACTAATGTGTAAAATGGTGGATTAGTGTGCCATAATGAATATTTTAAACTTAATTTATTCATTTTGTAAAGTTTTCATATTTAAGTTGTTTTCTATAATTTTAATGATTTTTAATTACTCTTAGTTAATTTTAATTGCTATTTTAAAATTTTGAAACAAAACAATTTGTCAAATTACCAAATAGGTTCAATTTGAAACCAGTGTGCGGCTACACACGGTTCTGTGGAACCAATTGTCCCTCTCTCCCTCTATTTATCTCCCCCTCTCCCTCTCATTCTCACTCACTCTCTCACTCTTCCTCTCCCGTCTCTTTCTCAGTATCTCTCACTCTCTCTTATTCCCTCTCAAAATTTTTGAAAACAAAAAATCATATTCAACCTTCGGGTTAGTGGATTGAAGGCTCAGAAACAAGATTTAACAACTACAACTACGATTTAAAGCTTTGATTTGAGGTAAGTTTCAAAATTTCTAAACTTTTCAAAATTTTTTAAATTTTCTTGCATTTTGAAATTTAAGCTTTTCTAAGCCTAGAAAACATTCAATCTAGGTTAGAGAAACTTAGAATAACTAGAATACAAACTTTATTTAATCAAAAACGGATTTAAATCAAGATTTTTCCATTTTTTCTATTTTTCTCTATTTTGCATTTTTCCAAAAATTTTGTCTAAATCTTGTTTTAATGCATTAAAAAGTAATCAATTATGTTTTTCTATCAACTATGATCATTATTCATACTTAGGATTTCAGAAAACAGGTTGAAATTTGAGATTTGGGTTCGGGAGGCAAAATCCCATGCTTGAAAAATTCTGGAATTTTTTCAAATCGGCAGGTCGAAGTTCATGTTTGGCAGGCCGGATTCATGAGTTTGGCAGGCCGAATTCATATGACCGACAAGCCGAACCTAAAAAAGTTCGCCCGACCAAACTTGATTTTCAGGCAGGCTGAACTATGCAGTTCGGCCGGCCGAACCAGGGCACCAACAGGCCGACTGGGCATGGTGAAATTTTATAATTTTTCACCTGTTTTCACCGTTTTGAACCGTGATTTAAATTCCAACTTTGTAAAATGGTTTTATAAACTTAAATGGCACACTAGGACACCATGAGATGATTTAGTAACATAAAATATCTCGTGCTAGATACTAATAGACCTAGTTTTCATTTAAAATTGTGCGTGGATCTGCGGAGCTAACGTATAGTGGACCGAGATTAGGGTGTAGGACACCGACACGAGTATTGAGGTAGGACTTCTACCCCTTCCTTCGTAGCTAGCTTTAAATGTTTTGGCCTCAAAGGAATTTTTAACAAAAAGTTTTCAAATGATTGGTTGAAAATATATTTTTATTGACTGATTTCATAAATGGTAGAATTGAGATGATTTTCATAATAAACCTCATAATGAATGTAAATAGTTATATTTGATAAAAAGAGATTTTTATAATTATAGAAAGATGTATATAAATATATCTAAGGGCATGATGCCATATCAGAGATTGGGTCATATAGTGTACGACCTTAGGGGCAGGTCCCAAAACCCAGCTGGCCCACTACGGTGGTGATTTACATATGGTTTGCTCAAGAAAAGAAAATGGTATTTTTCTGGTTGACCTATTTAAACTGTTTTAGTAAGATAAAGCTTTTATTGAATTTTCATTTATTTATTTATTTATTCTAGTTTGTTTTCTACATATTTATTTGAATAATGAAATTTCTTTTAAAGATTAAATATTTTCAAATTATAGTCCTATTGAGCCTTCTGCTCACTTTTTATTTGTTTTAAAATATTACCCCATAGGTGGACATCAACTTAGGATCATAGAAGAGTCCGCTGACCGGACTTGCGACCAGTAGAAGATTTGGGTAGGTTGTAGTGCAAACCATTCAAGGCATGTATAATTTTAACTTTCTCTTTTATTTTAAACTGTGGTTGCAACTTGATATTGTCAGTACTATGTGTGTACACAAGAGGTGGGTCAGTGGGACCCACTATGTATGTGCACAAGAGGTGGGTCAGTAGGACCCATTCTCGCCTCACCTTCTATTTTATTATTTTATTATCCCCTTATCGCTTATTTTATTTTATTTTATTTTATTTTTTTATTTGTTCAAATATTATAACTGCTCACTTTAAATAAACGATTTTAAAATTATCATAATTTTTATTTATAAATTTAATTCTAAGACACAAATTTTAACTAAATCCTCATTTAATTGAATTAATTAAACTACCACGTCACCTTCCGTATACCGAGGTGTGACAGAATGTATCAAAGCTCAAAGTTATAAACCTTGGAAATTATACACACATAGGTACGGCAATGAAATACCATTAACAGTCCAAATTTTGTTTTTAGAAGTGAGAGAATGGCACCTAGACGACGTTTGACAGTTGACACCGAGTTTGGAAATGATGAGGGCTATGTTTGCTACATTTCGACAAATGGCAGTAAGGGCAAGACCTGATGATTTCGAGGCTAGTCGTCGACATACGTACTTTAAGGAGTTTTGGCGTGTGTCTGTACCGACTTTCGACGAAACTAGGGACCCACAAGTGACAAAATATTGGCTAAATTTGATCGTGAAACACTTGGATACACTTGGTGTGCCAGCGAAGTATCGCGTGGAATTTGCAGCATACAAGTTCGAAGGTGGTGCTAATACTTGGTGGAAGCAAGCAAAGCACCTAGAGAATAATGGTAACATTAGTTGGGACAAGTTTGAGGAGCTGTTTTATGATCGGTACTTTCCGTAGGGATACAGGGACCAAAAGGCGATAGAATTTTATAAGTTGTAGCAAGGTGATATGTCAATTCAGGAATATGAAGCTAAGTTCAATGAGTTGGCCAGGTTTGCTCCCTTTATAGTGGCATCGAAACGTGAGAAGTGCATTAAGTTTCAGGAAGGACTCAAAGCCCCTACCTGACGATAAGTGGTTGCCCTGTGACTTAAGAACTTCAGAGAGCTTGTGTCATCAGCAATATCAGTGGAGAATGATTACGCGCAGTACTGTAAGAATCAAGCCAAGACGTTAGGAGGACCACAAAGGAGCTGTAGGAGGAGCACCAATAGTCAACCAACTCCGGGAAAGAACAAATAGAGTGGCGCGAATAGTGGCAGCAGCAGTTCGTCTAGCAGCAGGTGCAGCAACCCCTATAGCTTTCATTGTCACTATTGCCAGCAGCCGGGACACATCAAGAGGAATTGTCCTATTAGGAGTGCTCGCCTAGGACTTCAGACCGGAGAAGGAGCTAGTCGTTTGCCCCAGCCTCAGACTCTACCTCAGCCTCAGTGGTACCCTCAACTTTAGTACCATCAGTTTTCTTCTCAGCAACTGTCATATTCAGCACAAGGACACCAACAATAAAACTTTCAGCTTAACGTCCCTCAGTATCGAGCACCAAGTACAGCCAGTATGCAGTAGCCATCATTGCAGTTGTATCGGCCAACAACGCAGGATCTAGTGGTGTTGTTAGAGGTAAAGGAAAAACTCTAGTACAAATTCACGCGATGACATTAGGGAGTTCAGATGCCCAGACCAGTAATGCGGTTGTCGATGGTACGATTATAGTTTCCTAGTCTTTAGCACATGTTATTTGATACTGGTGCCACTCATGCTCTCATTTCGAGCTCTTTTGTACATGCCTTGGGATTAGAAATAGAAGAATTTGATGAACCCTTAGTTATAGCTTCACCCTTGGGGCGAGTGTGTGTGAATAGTATTTGTAAAGCTTATAAAATAAAGATTAGGGATGAGATTTTGAAAAGTGATTTAATTGTAATCCCCATGAGATCGTATGATGTAATCTTAAGGATGGACTAGTTGTCTAGTTATAATGCAGTGGTAGACTGCCAACTTAAGAAAGTAACCCTAGTGTCTGATAGGGGGACGACAATCACTTACCAAGGTGGTGGTGATCGGCTGATAAGTGAGCGTCTTGTAAGGGCTTGTCTCGGAGGGCAGAAGAACGCAGTTTGTTATGCTTTTCTCATGAACATAGAAGGAGAGTCTAGCGCCTTCAGAAGAAATGCAACAATTCCAATGGTAGATGAATTTGAAGATGTCTTCCCCGACGAGTTGCCAGGATTACCACCGCATCGAAAGATCGAGTTTGGTATTGAATTGATTCCAGGAACATCACCGATATCCGTAGCACCTTACCGGATGGCGCCGTCGGAGATGAAAGAACTCAAAAAGCAGCTTCAGGAGCTTGTTGATAAGGGGTACATCCAGAATAGTACATCACCTTGGGGAGCACCGGTTTTGTTTGCAAAGAAACATAATGGGACTCTCAGGTTATGTATAGATTATCAGCAACTAAATTAGGTTACGATGAAGAATAAGTATCCTCTACCCAAGATCGATGAATTGTTTGATCAGTTGGGAGGTTTGCGGTACTTCTCGAAGATAGACTTAAGGTCAGGATATCATCAACTCAGGATTAAGGAAGAGGACATTCCCAAGACTGCTTTCAAGACCCGGTATGAATATTTTGAGTTTTTGGTGATACCATTTGGATTGACAAATGCTCCGGCAGCCTTCATGGATTTGATGAACAGGATATTCAGGCCTTATTTGGATCATTTTGTGATTGTGTTCATCAGTGACATCTTGATTTATTCTAAAACTTGGGAGGAGCATGAGCAGCATCTTAGAATCATGCTTTAGACTCTACAAGAACATCAGCTATACGCCAAGAAGGAAAAATGTGAGTTCTGGTTAACAGAGGTCAAATTTCTAGGACATGTTATCTCCGAGCATGGTATTTTGGTGGATCCGTCTAAGATAGAAAACATAGTGGAATGGGAACAACCGAGGAATGTGGCAGAGATTCGTAGTTTCTTGGGACTTGTAGGATATTACAGGAAATTTGTAAAGGATTTCTCGAAGATAGCAGCGCCGTTGACAAGATTGATCAGGAAGAATGTCAAGTTCGAATGGGATGAAGAATGTGAGCTCACTTTTCAAGAGTTGAAGAATCGGTTGACCTCAGCTCTAGTATTGATCATTCCCAATAGTGATGAGCTGTACGAAGTTTACACAGATGCGTCAGGATGTGGACTTGGATATGTGCTGATGCAATAGGGTCGCGTGGTAGTGTACAGATCGATACAACTATGATCCCATGAGTGAAATTACCTTACTCATGACTTAGAGCTTGTGGCAGTGATTCATGCGTTGAAGATCTAGAGATGTTATTTGTACAGGCCGACATTCCAGGTTTTCTTCGATCACAAGAGTTTGAGATATTTGTTTACTTAAAGGGATTTAAACTTGAGGTAGCAAAGATGGATGGAGTACATGGAGGATTATGATTTCGCGCTGTAGTACCATCCTAGGAAAGCGAATGTAGTCGCAGATGTGCTCAGTTGGAAGTCTTCTAGAATACTTGCATGTTTGGCTCTCGGAGATTGGAAAAGAGATGCAACAGTGAGTGAATATGGGTTACAGTATTGCGAAGACTATAATCGCGTTTTGGCATACCACATGGAGATGACCCCAGCTCTTGTTTAGATGGTGAAGCAGAATCAGTGGCGAGACCAGCATCTTTAGGGAATCTGGATGCGAATACAGAACAGAGAGCAGTTTAAAGAATGTATGATACATGTAGATGGATCGTTGTACTTCAGGGAGCGTCTAGCAGTTCCAACAATCGCGGACGTGACAAAGGCCGTAATGGATGAAGCTCATAAGTCTTAATTTGCCATTCACTTGAGGAGTACGGAGATGTATCATGACCTAAAGAGGCAATATTGGTGGAGAGGTATGATGAAAGATGTCTGGGAATACGTGGCCAAGTGTACGACTTGTCTTTAGGTGAAAGCCAAGCATCAGAAGCCAGCGGTTAGCTTCAGCCACTTCCTATTCCAAGGTGGAAATGGGAGCACGTGACGATGGATTTTCTCACTAGTTTGCCGAGGACGAAGTAAAGGCACGATGCAATTTAGGTCGTGGTCAACAGGTTAACGAAATCAATTTCGTTCAGGTCGATATTTTCAAGGAGGATTCTCGAGGAATTGTATTTGCAGAACATAGAGCAGTTGCACGGAGTTCCTTTGTCCATCACATCAGATAGAGACACCAGGTTTAATGTCAAGTACTGGAGAAGCTTTCAAAAGGCCATGGGTACAGATTTGAATTTTAGCACAACGTTTCATCCTCAAACTGACGGGCAATCTGAGTGGGTTATTTAGATTCTCGAAGATATGTTACGTGCTTGTGCATTGGACTTTGACAAGAACTAGAAGAAGTATTTGCATATAGCGGAGTTCGCATACAACAACAGCTATCAATCGAGTATCGATATGGCGCCATTTAAAGCACTATATGGACGACCATGTCAGCCACCGGTGTGTTGGGCTGAACTGGAAGATAGAGTTATTGTTGGACCAGATGAGATTCGCGATAGCAATGAGAAGATCGTCGTGATTCAGGATCGACTGAAAGCAGCTTAGAGTCGATAGAAGAGTTACACAGATAGAAAACGTCGACCCTTAGAATTCGAGATAGGAGACTTTGTTCTCTTGAAGGTATCGCCTCGCAAAGGCATTTTGTGATTCAGAGTAAAAGGAAAACTCGCGCCAAGATATGTTGGACCATTCAAGATTACCCAATGTGTTGACGTGGTTGCTTATCGACTCAACCTTCGTCCAAACTTTTGCATGTTCTCGACGTATTCTACGTGTCGATGCTTTGAAATTGTCCACCTGAGCAAGATAAGATCATTTCGTTCTAGGACGTACAGATTCAGGAAAACACAACGTATGAAGAAGTACCGATCTAGATCATCGACCGTAAAGTGATTAGCTTACACCGTTGTGAGCTCCCATTAGTTAAGGTCGTGTAACAGCATCACGAGATCGATAAAGCCACTTGAGAATTAGAGTCGAGTATGCAGGAGTTGTATCTGCATTTGTTTTATTTTTAAATCGATTTGTAAATTTCAAGGATGAAATTTCTTTTAAGGGTGGAGAGTTGTAACACCTCGAAATTAATTAAATGTTATTAATGTGTAAAATAGTAGATTAGTGTGCCATAACGAATATTTTAAACTTAATTGAGTCATTTTGTGAAGCTTTTAGATTTAAGTTGTTTTCGATAATTTTAATGATTTTTAATTACTCTTAATTAATTATAATTGCTATTTTAAAATTTTAAAACAAAACTATTTGTCAAATTCCCAAATAGGTCCCATTTGAAACTAGTATGCTGCTATACACGGTTTTGTGGAACCAGTTGTCCCTCTCTCCCTCTATTTATCTCCCCCTCTCCCTCTTTTTCTCACTCACTCTCTCACTCTTCCTCTCCCGTCTCTCTCTCGGTATCTCTCACTCTCTCTCATTCCTTCTCAAAAATTTTGAAAACAAAAAACAAATTTCAAGCTTTGGGTTAGTGGATTGAAGGCTCAAGAATGAGATTTAACAACCACAACTACGATTTAAAGCTTCGATATGAGGTAAGTTTCAAATTTTCTAAACTTTTCTAAATTTTTCAAATTTTCTTGCATTTTGAAATCTAAGCTTTTCTAAGCCTAGAAAACCTTCAATCTAGGTTAGAGGAACTTAGAATAACTAGAATACAATCTTTGTTTGATCAAAAATGGATTTAAATCAAGATTTTTTATTTTTCTCCATTTTTCTCTATTTTTGGATTTTTCCAAAAATTTTGTCTAAATCTTGTTTTAATTCATTAAAAAGTAATCAATTATGTTTTTCTATCAACTATGATCATTATTCATGCCTAGGATTTGAGAAAACAGGTTGAAATTTGAGATTTAGGTTCGAGAGGCAAAATCTCGTGCCTGAAAAATTCTAGAATTTTTCCAGTTCGGTAGGCCGAAGTTCATGTTTGGTAGGCCGGATTCATGAGTTCGGCAAGCCGGACTCATACGACCAGCAAGCCAAACCTGGAAAGGTTCAACCGATCGGACTTGATTTTTAGGTAGGCCGAACTGTGCAGTTCAGCCGACCAAACCAGGGGATCGGCAGGCCGACCGTGCATGGTGAAATTTTGTAATTTTTCACCCGTTTTCACCTTTTTGAACCTTGATTTAAATTCCAACTTTGTAAAATGGTTTTATAAACTTAAATGGCACACTAGGACACTATGAGATGATTTAGTAACATCAAATATCTCGCGCTAGATACTAATAGACCTAGTTTCCATTTAAGGTTGTGCTTGGATCCACGGAGCTAACGTATAGCGGACTGAGATTATGGTATGGGACACCGACATGACTATTGAGGTAGGACTTCTACCCCTTCCTTGGTAGCTAGTTTTAATTGTTTTGGCCTCAAAGGAATTTTTAACAAAAAGTTTTCAAATGATTGGTTGAAAATATATTTTTATTAACTGATTTCATAAATGGTAGAATTGAGATGATTTTCATAATAAACCTCATAATGAATGTAAATGGTTAAATGTGGTAAAAAGAGATTTTTATAATTATAGAAAGATGTATATAAATATATTTAAGGGCATGATGCCATATCAGAGATCGAGTCGTATAGCGTACGACCTTAGGGGCAGGTCCCGAAACCCAGCTAGGCCACTTCTGTGGTGATTTATATATGGTTTGCCTAGGAAACAAAAATGGTATTTTTTTTGGTTGACCTATTTAAACTGTTTTGGTAAGATAAAGCTTTTATTGAATTTTCATCTATTTAATTATTATTCTAGTTCGTTTTCTACATATTTATTTGAATAATGAAATTTCTTTTAAAGATTAAATATTTTCAAATTATAGTCCTACTGAGTCTTCTGCTCACTTTTTATTTGTTTTAAAATCTTACCCCATAGGTGGACATTAGCTTAGGATCGGAGAAGAGTCTGCTGACCGGACTTGCGACCAGTAGAAGATTTAGGTAGGTTATAGTGCAAACCATTCAAGTCATGTATAATTTTGGACTGTAGTTGCAACTTGATATTGTCAGTACTATGTGTGGGGACAAGAGGTAGGTCAGTGGGACCCATTCTCAACTCACCTTCTATTTTATTATTTTATTATCCCCTTGTTGCTTATTTTATTTTACTTTATTTTATTATTTTATTTGTTCGAATATTATAACTGCTTGCTTTAAATAAACGATTTTAAAATTATCATAATTTTTATTTATAAATTTAATTCTAAGACTCAAATTTTAACTAAATCCTCATTTAATTGAATTAATTAAACTACTACTTCACCTCCCGTACACCAGGGTGTGACATTAGCTTCCAAAAACAAGGTTGTTTAGTGCATCACATGTAAGTTGGGTTTAGGTCAAGCTGCAGTTTGTTCAAATGAGAAGAGAGAGAAAGACGTGGGGGTTCAATCAAGAATTATAACCAAGATGCTTGTTTTCTTTTTATGAATAATACTTGTTTTAAAAGGAAAATTCAATTTTCTAACGAATGCCCCTATGTTGAAACATAACCAATTTTTTTAAACATGACCCAATTGAAGTTAGTCACAAAATGGCAAGTGTAATAATTACCTTGCCGTCATTGTTGTATCTTCTTGCAGTCAAATGGGGGTTATATTGTACCGATTGATGTACATGTATGTAAGTAATAATTTTCTTAGGGGAAAAAATTGAACATGATGAAAGAAAGCAGAATTGAAGATAAGAATGCATATTATCCTGTCACTCGTATGGTTTCTGTAGTACGGCTAAATGTCAGGGTTTGGATTTCAATTTTTTTTTCTTTTTTCTTTTTGGTTGAAACATTATTTGTATTTCAACTCAACCTTGAATAGTATGAAGCAACTTTTTTTTTCCCCTACAATGCATTCCAATGTGAAAATGGTCATGGAACTGGGTGCAGAACAAGGACGAGAGAGGCTGTCTTGTCTTGCTCCCCAATGAACCCCACATGCCATGCCACACCAAAATCCAAATTATCTCCTTTTAATTCTTAGTGAACATAAAATCTTGCCATGTAATCCCACTTATCAAATATTTGGTTAACTATAGCTTTATTTGGCTCTCCTCCATGCCAATTGCATCTCTGTACTTGGTACCATCCACCCATAGGTTTACAATATCAAGGCCTTCCTAGGTAATTATATTTATGATTCCTCAATTATCTTCTAGGGTTAAATGAAATATTGTCCCTTTGAGTTTGACATTTATACTATTCGGTTTCAAGTAAACTTGAAAATAGCTAAATTTTTATTGTTAAAAAATAAGTAAAATTTTATATTTAATAGATAGCTCGTATGTAATTATTTTCTAAATTTGAGGACAGGACAATAATTATATCTTAATCCTTTGCCTATTCTTTTAAGAAAATGACGACAATTAATTTAAAAGGATTACATGTGCAGAAGGTTGATTTTCATAATACTTTACTTTTTATTTATATTTTTATTTTTGTTGTAATAAAGTAGTATTCTTGATAAATATTTCTTTAAATTAAATTAGTATATATGATAGGATATTTTTTTAAATAAGTAATAGTAAAGTTCAAAAAAATATAATAGTAGATATTCCTTTCCTTTAATTACAAATCTTTTGTCGCTATAAAGAAACAAAAATAAAATAAGTTAACCATGCTTAAAGTTCCAACCAAAACAAAAAAGAGAGAGAGAGAAATGAGAATGACTTAAAAAATGGCAAGTTCCACCTTTTTTTTTTTTTCCAAAATAAAACAGTGAGTTCGAAAATAAAAGTGTGTTGGTTGAAAAGTCATAATTTTATAGAAATATTAGAAGTGATTGTGATACCCTGGAGAGGAGTCTAGAAATTTTAGGTAAATAAGATGAAATAAACGAGGTAAATAAAAAAAAAGTAAATAAATATATGTGAAAAATAAATAAATATCATCGACGGTCACCGTCACGTAGACGCCACGAAGGTGGGGCCGAGACCTTATTATCATTCACTATCTCATAGATGCTTACCATAAAGGTTGGTAGGTAGATAAATAGTAAACCATAATATTAATAATACAAAATCATTGAAAATCATCGTAAATCATCGTCTCTAAAATAAATTAAAAATATACAAATAATAGAGATGAAAACAACATCAACATCAGGACAAGTCATATAGTGCGCGTATCATACAACAGTTTCAGAGGAAGTACCTTATCTACTGAAGAGCCACGTTTCGAACCTGGGCCCATCCTTCCTCTTCAAACTTGGAAAGGGGATTTTAAAAACAGGAAAAACGTAAGCGAAAGGCTCAGTAGAATAATTAGTTAAAAACAATTTGTTTAAAAACAATAATCATAGATAAAAATATCATTCGCAAACAAATCTAAAGATCTTGACAAAAATAAATAAATACTTACTTGTAAAAAATTTGATAAAAGGTCACCGTACGGGTTTTAAAAATCTGAAAAAAATATCGAAATACAATTCAAAATCAGGACAAAAATTATTTCTACAATCATTTAAAAATCAAGCATTTGGCCAAAACAGTTTAAAAAGGCTACTGAAGAAAGGGATAGAAATATCCTACCTTAATTTGAAATTCCAATGATGTAGGCTCCAAATAAAATCTAACGTAAACTTCAATCAACATTCAAGAGCTTAAAAACTACATTTAAAATTAGAAATTACTTTCAACAAATATCATTATGTCAATTTAATTATTAGTGTGCCTTTCTGACTCAAAATAATCATAACCCAAAATCGTAATCCTTTCTGAAACATTTTGGAATTATTAAACACTGAAAACTAGGGTTAAAACACACTAAGAACTAGGGTTAAAACACAATTTTTTAAGTTCATAGTTAGCCTGCCAAACACCGTTAATCGGCCTACCGAACCTACATAATTCGCCCTTCTAAACATCTAGACCAGCCTATCGAATTGCTACAGTTCGGCCTGCCTAACTCTTGAATCCGGCATGCCGAAGATCAAGTTTGGCCTACCGAACTGGCAAAATCTAAGGACCAGAGACTTCGAGTCTCGACCTCCTTAAGCTCAAAAATTCAAATTAAAACCTGTTTTCTCAAACATAGGGCATAAAAATCACACAAAAAGCATAGAAAACCATAGTAGAAGAAATTTAAATCATTTTCTCCAAATTTAAACTCAATTTCACAATGGATTTGAAAAATCAAAGAGAAGTGTAAAAACTTGATTAAATCAATTTTTGTTCAAATAAAGCTTAGATTCATAGTAAGACAAGTCCCATAAACTTAGATTAAACATCATTCAAGCTCATCAAGCCTCGGATTACAATATACATAGAGATTCAAACGAAATTCAAACATTTTAGAGAGAAAAAGGCTAACCTCAAATTTAAATTTTTTGAAAGAAAACTTGGTGGCTTGATGATTTGAAGTTCAATTCTTGCTCAAATCTGCAAGAAAAGTCAAAGAAGAAGAGAGGGAAAGAGAGTGTGTAGAGAGAAAGAAAGAGAGACACGAGAGAGAGGGCTGAGAGAAAAAGAGAAAGAATGTGAAACAAAAGAAAAAGAAAGGAAAAAGAAAAAGATAAGGGCCTAAGGGCATTTTTGTAAATATAAAAAACGTATGGTGTAAAAATATCATTTGATATTTTAAGAACTAAAAATCAAATTTTAAATATAACAAATGCAACAAAATTTTAAATAACTGAAAATTAACATAAAAATTACATTGGCACACTTAATAATTAAACTTAATATAACTAACCTTACTTTAAAATTTAGGGGCGTTACCGTGATTGAAATTATAGGGTGTGAAAGAAATGAATTAATCATTTAAAGATTATGTGAGGTGTATATTTTAAGAACTAAAAATCAAATTTTAAATATAACAAATGCAACAAAATTTTAAATAACTGAAAATTAACATAAAAATTACACTGGCACATTTAATAATTAAACTTAATATAACTAACCTTACTTTAAAATTCAAGGGCGTTACTGTGATTGAAATTATGGGGTGTGAAAGAAATGAATTAATCATTTCAAGATTATGTGAGGTGTATATTTAGAATGAAGGTGTGTAGTGTAAAAAAAAAATGTCAATAAAATAATCTTGCAAGTATTTAGAACACCTTCTTGTTTTCTAAAAGGGAGAATAACTATTTTCTCTTTTTATATCATGTCACTAGTGAAAAGCATACAAAATTGAGTCCAACAAGGGGAAAAAGGCATATAAGTTCATAGAAAAATAAATAAACATAAATTAATTCAAATTAAATTTCAATATATGTATATACACACACATATGCAATGCCCGAATTTTGTCAAAATTTCATCAATGTTTTACAAAATTTTTTGAAATTTTCATGAATTTTTGCAAAATTTCTATGAGATGGCTATGAAATTTTGTCATTTTGTGCCTGTTGAAGAATGCAAACTGAAAAACTCTTAACAATATATATTTTTTTATGAAAGAATATGAAAATAAAATTTATTTTTTTACTTATTTTGATTTGATTTTTGAAAAAAAAAGAAACTTTGGGATTGCTAAATAACAAACGAAATTAATATATAAAGCAACGGAACCATCATAGTATATTTTTAACTACTCCAAAAGGAAGGGCGGTTGTTGGATCATTTACCTATATGAATATGATAGGCACTATATTATTTATATATATTTTATTATTTATATATCTTTTCTATTTATTCAATGTAAGGTACAAAAAAGGTATAGGTATAAAAGTGAATTCCATTATAGAGCTGTATGCAATGTGCAAATTGCATGAGCAATAGGTCTTACATGCAAGGGGTCCTGTACCCATGACTCAAAGTTTCCTTACCAAGCTACATGAAACAAATTTCCAGAAGTCCACAAAAAAATTATTGCTAATTGCCCGAATTGCGAGTGGCTGAAGTTGAAGCAACTAATTTCGAAGTAATAGAAAGAAAAGCAGCAACTGAAGTGGGAGAGTCAGAGGCAAAAAGTGGATTCCTCACTTCTTTCTCTTATTCAAAACAGTAAAAAAATCTAAAAATGGAAATGAGAAAATCTAGAAACAAACGTAACATTTGAGGCATATAATAATAGTATCCTTATGGTTTTATTTGCCTCCACTATGAAAGATTGCTAACAGGATTTTGGTGGCAAGCTACTCCCAAGACACGACAAACCTTAAACACTATATCTAATAGAAATATAGTGTTCCAAAACAAGATGTAAAACCTAAAAAATCTAAACCATATTTATAGATACGGATGTCTCCATTCATGAACGGATGTAATCATTATAACTCATGCAACCTGTCACGTAAATGTGTTTTTTCGTGAAACAACATAACTATTATAATAGATATATCTTGTGATAAAAGGTAGTTAATTCAAAAAAAAAAAAGGTATTCAACAAATAAAAGCAAAGGTTTGAAACAACAAAAAGTCAGAACTCTTCCATATCAACAAAATATG
This sequence comes from Artocarpus hirsutus, assembly GCA_946598075.1. NCBI lineage: Eukaryota > Viridiplantae > Streptophyta > Magnoliopsida > Rosales > Moraceae > Artocarpus > Artocarpus hirsutus. Next base: position 63,340 of record CAMOHE010051656.1, read on the forward strand.
GACGAGCGTTACAGCGCTACCTTTGCAACACAAAACGTTGCTCAATGTCACAGCGCTGCCCTTTGGGTATGGTGGCATTGAGGCCTCTACCTCATCCATCACCTCGTAGGGTTGAAACACTTAAAAAATTCTTGTTTGTTTTTTTTTTTTATATATTTATATGTGTGAATTTCAACCTCCATCATTTAAGAGACATATTACAATCTCTTTAACAATACCCCACCAAATTTAATATTTCTCTAGATTCACTAATGATGTGCTCATACATACAAGAAGGTATCTTTTAATTTAAACCTTTAATTGGTGAATATATTTCAAAGTAGTCACAAGATAAAGGTATGCTAAGCATTAAACTAAGTCTCTTAAGAAAATACTAGAAATACATCGCTTATGAACTATTTTAGTTTTGAATTATATTCTAATACAGTTGTGTGCTCTATCTTGGATTTATAAACATTTACATGACTAAACTAGGGTCTTTTTAGAAACTACGTCATTTCTTGTGTTCACATAGGTGAAATTCAATTCATGTCTCTAGCTACTAGTGGCTTAAACTTCATTAAGAGTACACATTTAATCTTAATACTAAGGTATTTGCACTAAATGTCCTGAAAGGAACAAATAAATCTAAGTGCCAAACCAATCACCTATCAATGACTTGTTCTTATCTATTAAACTATAGAATAACAGTAAAAGTATTACAAAGTTGGGTTACCATCATCGGTGATTCTTTCAAAGAAAGGTTTTAGTCTCATTCCACTAAATGTATCCTTAAATAAGTCCCTCAATAGACCTTTTGTCAAAGGATTTGTTAGGTTCTTATTTGTACTAATATAAACAACATTAATAACACCATTTATTATTAGTTGTTTTACATACTCATGTCTCAAGCTAATATGTGTAGACTTTTCATTATATACTTTATTATAAGTAATAGACACAGTATCCTTACTATCGTAGTACAAAGAAATCGATGGTATTAGTTGTGGTCATAATTCTATATCAAACAATAACTTTCTTAGTCATTTTGCTTCTTTGCCTGCAACTGCAAATGCTATAAACTCAGACTCTATTGTTGAGTGAGTTACACAAGTCTATTTCATAGAAGCCTAAGACATAACTCCTCCTGCAATTGTGAAAATCAATCTAGAAGTGAATTTATCATCACTCACACTGGCTATCTAACAAGCATTAGGTACCCTTCAAATACTACAGAATAATCATTGTAAAACAAAATTGAATTATTGGTCCTTTTGTGATCACTGAATATCTTTCAATTGCATTCCAATGTTCCACACTTGGATTACTCGTAAATCTTGATATTTTGCATACAACAAAAGAAGCAATATCTGGCCTTGTACAATGCATTGCATACTTCAAGCTACCAACTACACTAGCATACTCAAGCTGTGTTAGTATTCTGCCAGTATTTTCTAGTGATTTAATGCTAAAATTAAATAGGGCATTCGCCTCTTTAAATTTCAAATGATTGAATTTACAAGGTGCTTTCTCAATAATAAGATTGACAAAACAAGTAACCCATGGTATGCTTTTTCACTTTTACACCCAAAATGGTATCTAGCTCACTAAGATCTTTCATCTTAAATTATAAAGTTAAATCTCTCTTGGTGTCATCAAGTCCATTGTAGAGAATAAAACCTTAATATTGTTGAAAAATGTAGGTAGAAATCTAAAAATGGCAATGAGAAAATTTGAAAACAAAAGTTGGGTTTGAGACTTATAGTAATACTTTCGTTAAGGTCTTATTTGTCCCCAGTACAAAAGTTTGGTAATAAGATTTTTGTCATAAATTATTTTCAAGATACTACAAATCCCAAACAATATATCTCGTAATAATATAGTTATGTAGAACAAGATTTGAAACTTGAAAAATCTAGAGCATATTTATAGATACAGGGGCGTCTATTCATGAAAGGATGCAACTGTTGTAATTCATGCAGCCTATCACGTAAAGGTGTCTTTTTGTAAATCAACATAACCATTACAACAGATTTATCTGTTGATAACATGTAGTTAATTTCAAATAAAAGAATACAACCAATCAACACAAAAGTTTGAAACAACACAAAGTCATTACTCTTCCATATTAGCAAAATACGGGTGAGCTAGCGTCCTCCGATGTTGTGTGTAACACTCCTAAGTAGGGGTTAATAGTTTTTAATAAGTTAAATAAAGATCAAAAAATAAAAATAAAACATTAAAAGAAATTTCTCCAAGACTACATGAAAACTCTCAAATGAAAATAAAAATATAAACAACAAATAAACCAAAGTTTAATATAGTACCTTAAATTTAATAATATAAAATTGTTATCATCATCATTCTAACCTTCAACATATCTTAATACAATATCAGAAAGTAACACACGATGCTTACATTATTATGATGGACATTCTTAATAAATGAAGCAAATCCAACGTTATACAGCTATATAACTTTCTCAGCTATTTTCTCGTAGCCACCTTACACTTGGTGAGTCCTAAAAAAGTGAAAATATAGGAGAATGAGTGACAACATGCTCAGTAGGGAAAACCCATTACTTACCTTTAGGTTTTTATCATTTATATATTAAAACTTGCATGGTTAGTTAATTCTCTCATTCGTTATTCATCAATATTATCATGTTGAATTCTGGTGGATACCTTACAATTATTCTTACCAAATTCCATACATATATGTATGCATATTAATTTAGGATTCAATTATGCTCATCTATATCTACCGTGCAATAGAATATCATATCACTCAACTCAACGAAACCCAAATAGGCATGCTTGACCACCCTACATTCATTCCAAGGGTGTCCGATGAGGGGACATCAAGTCTCGGATCATTACCAAGTCGATTCTTGTATAGTATGTTCTAGGACTTTCGACTCAAAGAAGCACCGTCGCCTCTTCCCTATTTTACATTTTAGGGTATTCATGTCTAAAGATGTAACTACCACCCACTTCATGTCTTACAATTCTTTTATAATCAATCATTTTTTATAAAGTTAGTTTTCTTAACCATGCTTCTCAATACCATGTTTCTCAATTTATAACAATATATGTCAAATCAGTATATTCCTCACTGTATAATACAAGATGAGTTCATATCATTGTCTCATATGTGATACTCATAAAATAGCAGTTCAACATACATATATATATATGTATATATATATTGCAATAGAACAACCAATTTTAACTCCATAAAAACCTTATAAAAGATGAATAATAGATTCCCTACCTCTTGGTGGATGCCATGCCGATAACTTCTAGCTTACGATACCAAGCTCACTATATAAGCTCCACGTACTTTGTTATCTTACATTGTATAAAATAACCATACTTTAACTTAATTCCTATTCTATAATCATGTTAATTTACCATCTATTCTTATTAGTGTGCCATAATCATTAATATGAAATCCTTGGAACATTTTGTAACACAGAATGATGAAAAACATGTGTGTTTGGACTACTTGATCGGCCTAGCGATCAACTATTTCTAGCCTTTGGGGCAAAACTGCTATTTTTTGGACGCTTTGCTAGCCTGTCGATCTCCAAGGTTCAGCTTGCCAATCCTATTTAGACTTTAGCCTACCAAACTACAGGGTTAGGCTTGCCAAACTATAACACCTAGAAATTTAATTAGGTATGATTAGTGTATAAATGGTAAATTAATATGCCTTAAAGTAATTTAAACTTAATTTAATTATTTTGGAATATTTTTAAAAATTATCTCACTTCGAATTATTTTTATTTGTTATTTTGAATTTTGAAAACAAAATAATTTGTCAAATTTCAAACAAGTCCCTTCTTGTTAAAAACTTGAATACTTGAGATCTGTTTGTGAAAACTGGGGGCAACCCACGGTTTTGTCCAAACCCACTACCCTTCCTCTTCTATTTATTTTCTCCCTTTCCTAGTTTTCCCTCACACTTTTACTCCCTTTCTCTCTCTTTTCTTCTTCAAATCTGCCACTCCCCCTCTCAATTTCTTTGCAAAAATTTCAATCCCAAGCCTTACTCTTGCTTGATTGATGCCAAGGAACGACAATTCAAGCCACAAATCCTCTCCAAATGCTCATCAAAAGGTTAGCCCCTTTTTCACACAAATCTTTGCATTTTTGCTTTGAATCTCCCATGAATGTCTCAATCTGAGTCATATGAGCCTAGATTACTCTTACTTTAAGTTTGTGAGACCTTAGGCACCCCGAATCCTAGCTTGATTACACTAATTTTTACATTTTTATCTATTTTTGGGTTTAAACTCTAAATTTGCACAAAAACTAGTTAGAAAGTGTTTAAATATGTTATATTATGCTATTCCACTATGTTTTATGTTATTTATACTCTAGGAATCGAGAAAATAGGTTTGATTTGATTTTTGGCTTAGATTTGATGAAAATCGAGACCTGGGGGTCTCTAGGTTGTGACAGTTCAACAGGCCGATTGTGATCATCGGTAGGCGAGATTCATAGGTTTGGTAGGTCAAACTCATCTGGTCGGTAGGTCAAACCTGGGCCAGTTCGACAGGCCGATGCTCTATGACCAGTAGGCCAACTGTGCAGTTTGGTAGACCAGACAGGAAAGTTCAATAGGCCGACTAGACTTCATGAAATTTTACTATTTTCATCATTTAAAACCTGTATTAAGACTTTGACCATGTAATATGATTTTGTGACTATAAAAGGCATACTAAGACACTATAAAATAGCATAGTAGCATATAATACTCTAAGTTAGAAATCGATGAAGTCTGGTTTACTTTAAGGTTGATTGTGGTTTCGTATAGCAAGTCAGGATTGTGGCGTTAAGTCATGGTGTAGAGTATTGAGGTATGACTTTTACCCCTTTCATTGTTAGCCATGACTTTAAAAAGGATTTTGGCCAAAAAATGATTTCTTTCAAAATGATTTTTAATGAAAGATTGGGATGAACTTTTTAGGATTTTTCATTATTTGTTGAAAAATAAATAACCATAATGAATCCAACAATGAATGTAAACGAGGATATTTGGTAACGTGAGACCTTGATAATGATAGAAGTATATTAGGGCATGATGCCATACCTAGAAATTGGGTCATGTAAAGTGCAATCTTAGGAGCAGGTCCCGAAACCCAACTAGGCCACTATGATGGTGACATTATGGCTTTGCCAAAGGACTGATTAATAAGAACATTCCTAAATGAATAGTGTCTTTAAATGGTAAGAATGAATTTAATATGTTTTATTTATTTTCTTTAATTTTTTATAAATTACATTTGAATATGAAAATTTATGTTTTAATTAATGTTTTCAAAACCTAGTCCTACTGAGCCTTCCGCTCACATTCTTATTTGTTTTAAAACCTTTCCCCTAGATGAATTACTGCTTAGGATTGACTAGGTGGCAACAGGGCAAACACGTGAGTCGTATGAATTCTGTTTAGGTCATTTCTTTATTTAAATCAAAGCATGTAATATTTAAATTTTTATTTTGTAACATCCCGAAATTAATTAAGTGTTATTAGAATGTTAAATGGTGAATTAGTATACCGTAATGAATATCTTAAACTTAATTTGATCATTTTGTAAGTTTTCAGATTTAAGTTGTTTTCGATAATTTTAGTGATTTTTAATTACTCTTAATCATTTTAATTGTTATTTTGAACTTTTGAAACAAAACAATTCGTCAAAATGTTTGTTTTATAAAACTGTGGGCGGCACATGGTTTTCGCATAGTAAAACTACCCATTTTTCCTCTATTTATTCTCACTCTCACTCACTCACTCTCTCTCTCCTCTCTCTAGCCCGTTTCTCTCTCTCTTTCTCACTCTCCCTCAATTCCCTCTCAAAAATTTTTGAAACAAAAATCAATTTCAAGCTTCGGGTTAGTGGATTGAAGGCTCAGGAACAAGATTTAATGACCAAAAACACGATTCAAAGCTTGAATTCGAGGTTAGTTTTGAAATTCCAAAACTTTTTTTCAATTTTTTAATTTTTCTTGCATTTTGAAATCTAAGCATTTCTAAGCCTAGAAAACCTTCAATCCAGGTTAAAGGAACTTAGAATAACTAGAATATAAACTTTGTTTGATCAAAAACATATTTAAATCAAGATTTTTCATTTTTCTCCATTTTTCTCTATTTTTGGATTTTTACAAAAATTTTGATTAAATCTTGTTTTAATGCATTAAAAAGTAATCAATTATGTTTTTCTATCAACTATGATCATTATTCATGCATGGGATTTGAGAAAATAGGTTGAAATGGAGATTTGGGCTTGGGAGGCCAAATTCCCATGCCTAGAAAATTCTAGAATTTTTCCAAATCGATAGGCTGAAGTTCATGTTCGGCAGGCCAGATTCATACGACCGGCAGGCCAAACTTGAAAAAGTTCAACTGTCCAGACTTGATTTTTCGGCAGGCCAAATTGTGCAGTTTGGCCAGCCGAAACAGGAGACCGGCATGGTGAAAATTTTGTAATTTTTCACCCATTTTCACTATTTTGAACCCCGATTGAAATTTTGACTTTGTAAAATAGTTTTATGAACTTAAATGGTACACTAGGACACCATGAAATGATTTAGTAACATAGAATATCTTGCACTAGATACTAATAGACATAGTTTTCATTTAGGGTTGTACGTGGATCCACGAAGCTAACATGTAGCGAACGGGGATAACTATATGGGATACCAACACGAGTATTGAGGTAGGACTTCTACCCCTTCCTTGGTACCTAGTTTTAAATGTTTTGGCCTCAAAGAAATTTTTAACAAAAAGTTTTCAAATGATTGGTTAAAAATATATTTTTATTGATTGATTTCATAAAATGGTAGAATTGAGGTGATTTTTCATAACAAACCTCATAATGAATGTAAATGATTATATTTGGTAAAAGAGATTTTAATAATCATAGAAAGATATATATATATATATATATATATATACTTATATTTAAGGGCATGATGCCATATCAGAGATCGGGTCGTGTAGTGCGCGACCTTGGGGGTAGGTCTCGAAACCCAGTTAGGCCACTTCGATGGTACAAATGGTTTGCCTAGGAAAAGAAAATGGTATTTTTCTGGTTGACCTATTTAAACTGTTTTGGTATGGAAAGCTTTCATTAAATTTTCATCTATTTATTTATTTGTTCTAGTTCATTTTCTATATATTTATTTGAATAATGAAATTTCTTTTAAAATTAAATATTTTTAAATTATAGTCCTACTGAGCATTTCGCTCACTTTTTATTTGTTTTAAAATCTTACTTCTTAAGTGGATATCAGCTTAGGATCGGAGAAGAGTCCTCTGACCAGACTTACGACTTGTAGAAGATCTGGGTAGTTTGTAGAACAAACAATTCAAGGCATGTATAATTCTTAACTTTCTCATTTATTTTGAACTGTGGTTATAATTTAATATTGTCAGTACTATGTGTATGCACAAGATGTGAGTCAGTGAGACCTATTCTCGTTTCCTCTCCTATTTCTATTATTATTCCTTTATTGTTTACCTTGTTATTTTTAATTGTTTAATTATTATATTTGCTCGTTTTAAAAAGGTTTTAAAATATTTACATTTTCATCAATAATTTCTTAATTCCTAAACTCATGATTTAATTAAATTTCTAATTTATTAACTAAATTAATCAACCACGTTACCTTCCGTACTTTGGGGCATGACATATTTCTTGTATTAGACTGTGGTTGTAATTTATTGTTGTCGATACCATGTGTGTAGACTAATATGAGTCTGGTGGGGCCTAACTTTTGTTTAACTGTCCCTATTACTTTATTTCGCTTTATCGGCTCTAATTTAATGATAATTGCTTTAAAAAGTTTAAACTATTATGTTTTTTCAAAAATACTCAAAATATTTAATTGGTGATTTTAATTAAAATTTGGTTTTATTAATCTAACTAATCCGCCAAATTACTATCCAAATTTAGGGTCGTGAGACGAACCTGTCATGTTCAGCTTGTGGAATTGTAAGGTTCGACCTACCGAACCTAGGGCTAGCAATTTGTGTTCGTGTGTCGTGCTCGTACCAACACGTTTATAACATGACACGATTAAACTAAACATGAACACGACACGATTAATAAAAGTGTCTAAAATGTAAACATGAACACGATATGCCTAAAAAACGTGTAATACGACATGATACAATTAAAAAAATAATATTTATTATTTTTACTATATAATTTTTAATTATTAATTGTTTTAAACTAGTTTCTTATTTTTTCCTCCAATTTTTAAATAATCCAGATTGGAGATGTCTTTCATTGAGAATGCACGCCAAAGGAGAGAAACTAAGGCATTATATAGAGAGGAGTTAAGAGAAACATGTTGTTTCCTTTCCATCTGGGACTTTTGGAAGTTGAAAGTTTCAAAAGCATAAATGCATAATGAATATATTAAAAGCTGTTATTAGACATTAGATGATAATCTAGTGTGGTGGTGCAATATGCACTAAATACACCCTTGGGTGCAAGGTTCGATTCCTTGTGCTACAAAATCAAAATTTTTTTTTTTTGTTTTAAGTTTAAATGTGCTATAAATGGGCGAGTCGTGCTATGTCGTGTTGACGCGTTTACTATACGTTTAATTAAACGTGTTAAAGCGTATTAAACGTGCTAGCACGAATCTAACGCATTTATTTTTGTATTATTCGTGCCAACCCATTTATGGCCTAATTAATATACGTGCGATCCAAACCCGTTTATATCGTGTTGTTTTCGTATTATATCATTGTGCCATGTCTGAAATTGCCAGCTCTAGTCCGAACTTGTAGACAAGCCCAACCTGATGATTGAAAAGTCCAGCCTACCGACAAAGCAATTTTTGGAAATCTAGTTTCCCATTTTCAAAGGTTTCAAACTTTAAAACTCAATCCGATCCTTTTTATCAATTTCTAAGGTATAGAAAATGCATAAAAACCATCGGTTATTACACTTAAGCACCTGTAGATCATTCTTCTCAAAATTTTCATGCTCCATAAGCAAATCAAAACCAAAAATCAAAACTTTCCAAAACTAGTTCAAAAACTCATTTCGAACAAAGTCTATGTAAATCATGCTTCAAACACGTTGTATAATTACCCACAAACATCAAGAACACATTTCTCACAATTCTCATGCCAAAACACAAATTTAAATCAAAGTTTTGAGCTTAGAAAACCTTACCTCAAGCTTGAAGAAAATCGTGCTTTTGGTTGTAAAAGTCATTGATCTTGTTTTGTGATTTTGGAAGATCAACAGAAATAACTTTGGATTTCTTTCTTGATTACCTTGAAGCTAGGTTATTGATCTTTATTTTTGAAGTAAATAAGGAAGAAAAAGAGAAGAAAAGCAAGAGAGAAAAAGAGAGAGAGAGAGAGGGTTGACGTAAAAGGAAGAAAGAGGAAAGAAGAAGATAAGGGAAAAATGAGTCTCCTTTGGAGACTTTAGTCCATGTAATGCCAAATGGCATTTTTGTAGTTAATTAGAAGTTTCAAGGGTATTTTGCTAAATATATTAAATAAGTATAGAAAATTTTAAAAAATTTAAAAATATGTAGAAATAAATAATATGAAATAGAATTTAGATGAAACAAATTTTTAATTGGCACACTAATAATTAATTTATTTACCATAATATTCATTAGAAAAATAACAGGTGTCACAGTTCTACCATTTTAAAGAAATTTCGTCCTCAAAATTTCAAATCTAACGATACTTGTAAAATCACAATTTCGTTATGATTCCACTTTCGACTCTACACTATCAATGTTATTTGTCTCAAAATGTAGGTTACCATATCTCCATTCCTTTGATTGGGATATCAACCTTACTTTAAATGCTAGATCCCTCAACAAGCGTATTTTTTATAGGTTTTGAATTTACAACACTGTATTATGGCTTAGGAATATGATAAAAAAAGAACACATGCTGATCATACCATTTTTCCAGTCCTTCATTGTCCATGAACCGTGATTTACAATTACATTAAGGAGATTGTCAGAAAAATTTTGTATACTTCATCTTTGGTTCCTTTTCCCTTTTGAGTAATGAAAAGTCAAGAATGATTGATTTCATATTCCAACTAATAAACTAAAACATAATCATAAAATATATAACACAAACACTTCTATTCAAAATCATACATTAAACTCTTAAATAGAGAAATTAGAGGGAATCTCGTAGTTATAAGCAAATTCGACAAACATTCAACCCAACTAACGTATGCATATTTTCTATGGAGTATTCCTACAATTGACTTTGGTACTTCCACAAAACATTAACAGAATACTACACATTACAAACATGATACGGATATATTTCAAGAGTACAAGGCACTTTGTATATCCAGCTACCCATATCATGCATGTTTAGAGAATACAAAAAAAATCGATAAACAAAAGATCGAACCTTAAGTGGGATGCATTTCAAGAGCATCAAGTAATTTGCATCACCAACCATCCTGGCATTAAGGTTAATAATCTAAAAGTTTTAACAACAATACACCACAAGAAATACAGAGTGTGGGGAAAATGGTTATTCATGACACATGAACTACAAACATACATACCTACATGTCATTAATAAAACCAAAAGATTACAGGCAGAGTTCAAATCAAATGGCCGTTTTCGACTTTCCTTATCCCATTTAAGCTTGGATGTTGCAGTATCGAATTCTAGATGGATAATTTGCATCTTATATAGCAATTCCTTAGGTGTTGAAATAGTTGCAAAGATTTGTCTTCCCGATTCTAGATTTCTTCCATGGTGTAATCTAGAAATTTTAAAAGACCGTCATAAAAACCATTTACATTTAAAAGTTCAAAGGGTTTGGAGTGAATGCCTAATAAATACCTACTAGCAACCACAAATATTTCCTCAAAGATACCTAGACCACCAGATAATGCTAGAAAAACATCATAATTATTAATCATGTTTTTAAAAACCCAAATAAGTAGAAAGTTTAAAAATAGTTAGAAATAAATAATATGAATAGATTTTAGATGATACAAATTTTTAATTGGCATACAAATAATTAATTTAATTATTATAATATTCATTAAAAAAATAACGGGTGTCACATTATGACGCTCTACTCACTAGACTGCAAAAACACATAGTAGCCAAATTAGCACCACGACACCGCTTATTGGACACCGCTTATTGGACGCCACAGCTGCGGCCTCAAGGACTCTGCCTCATCAATGCCATGGCTTAAAAATTTTAGCGCCGCAATGTTAGCTGATAATTCGCAACATTTAATTTTTTTTCATTCTATCTATATATATGTCTTTTGGCCTCTATCATTTGAAAGACATATTATAATCTCTGTAACAGTATTTTCACATAATTTTTTCAAGATAACTTCATAGATATGAAAAAATATATACATACACATATATCAGCGAAAATGTTATTTTTTCAAACACTACGTGGGTCTTACCTGCATCGCTTAGATTTCTTGGCTAAGATCAATTCCAGAAAACTGATAATGGGTATTGTAGCCCAAAAACAAGCAGGAAGGTAAAAGTTCGCTTGATCATAAATTCCAAGATACTTTTTATTAACATACAATAATTGACTGAGTTACATGCACAAACTGGAGGAAGCCTAAAGAGTAGAAAAATACAATTGCATATATAGAGATATAGAATCGGGTACATATATAACTTGAAACAATGGTGAGTTTGAAGTCAATTGATGACCAAATTAACTGAATTGTTGAAAGGGATAACAGCTCTAGTAACTTCAAGATAATCTCTTCCGTAGCTTCGTTATTGTTTGATTAAATGTATTGCAACAACAAAAGAAAGCTCAGATGATTAAGCATTGGGCTTCAACAGCTTTCTAAGCATGTAATAAATCATTAGTACTGAACCAACGACAAAGCACCACCAACGGCTCAAAATGATCCATACACTGGCACCACCAACTTGCCGGCCGTCAACCCGATTCTCCGGTGTACCCTCTTCAACCCTGCAAAGTTCCAACTAATAAATCTCTTTTTGATCGGTTCAAGATTGAATTAATTGTAAAAACCAGCTCCAATAGAAATATGTACTTCTTTAATGCAATTGTTTTTCTTTTATTGGATTGTCATAAGTCAATAGGAATTACCGGTCACGCCTTGGTGCTGCTGGACTTTCGATTTCTGATGCGGTTGCTGGCGCGTGTTCTCCTTTGGGAATAATTTGCGCTGTCGATTGTTCTGCTGGTGCGGGTTTTTCTGGTGAAGTTATTGGTAGGGGTTCTTCAAATGGAATCGGTATATTCTTAGCCTGTAACACAAATATACATTAGTTTAAAGGTGCTGATAACGGGCTTAGTCTAACAATAATTCCATACATGCCGTTAACGTTAACATGTAGAGTTAAAAAATAATCATATTAAGACACTAAAGTTAAAATCTTGCTCACCAAATTCCTGAATTGTAGACTGTAAAGCATTTGAATATATCTCTGCTTGGCTAGCTTTTGTTCCTTGCTCATATGCCTCCAAAATTTATAGGTGGCTCCCATGTTCAACACTTTGTTTGCATAGATTTTCCACGTGTAGCTACATAACCAAACAATTCAAATTGAACAAAAGATATCAATGTTAAATTTTCTCCTGTATGATCTCTTGATTTACCATTCATTTATCCGCTGAAGACTGGCATTCGACATTCTGCTCCAATAATCAGAATCTGCCTTGCACTTTTCAAAGAAGTCAGCAATCTTGTTGCTTGATTCAGTTCCATTGGTCGGGTCAATATGGAAGCCCGAGACACCATCAACGATGATCTCTGCAGGGCCTCCTTGATTCGTCGCAAAGGTGGGGAGTCCACAATTCATTGCCTCAATGACAGTTAGGCCAAATGCCTCGTACAATGCAGGCTGCACAAAAGCGCCCTTTGTATCTGCAATGTGGCGGTACAACTCTGAATTGCGGTACCTATCAGTTTGTGCTGCAATCCATCTAATCTGGCCCTTAAGTTGGTACTCCTCTATCAAGGCATGCATCTTCTTAATCTCTGTGATTTCTTCTCGGTCTTTTGACTTGGATGGATCAAAGAACCCTGCTACTATGACAAGATTCACCAAGTCTCGCAGACGCTTGTTCTTTCCGTACCACTCAGTTAAGCCTGTAATGTTCTTGACTGTATCTAATCTTGCCATTGAGAATATTATTGGTTTTCTCTTGTCTGCCAAAAATCCTCTGTTTTCAGAAGACATTACGATTAAAAACAAAGAAAAAGAAAAAGAAAATTGAGAAATTCCAGAGAAAAAATAAAATGAAATCTAGACAGACATAGAGGATTTCTAAATAATCAGAATGTGTTCACCAGAATAACAATCACCAAGACCCTTTCATATAGAAGCTAACCAAGTAACAGTAAGAAAAACTTGCTATAAACAGGAAATTACTATAATAGGTACTTACAAGTGCTCATTGTTGTCCTCTTTGTTGTCAAGCAATTCTTCAATGGCAGATTTGAAAGTGGTAAAACGCCTTTGTTTCTCAGTATAGGGAAAGTAGACTGTTTGGTCAGCTCCAGGAGCAGCAATGTTGAACTTTGGTTCGAAGACATTGATGCCGGAGACCACTCGGGAGAGTCCCGGCATGGTGAATGCCATATGGCTTTCATACTGCCCCGGTCGATCCTTGCTGTAGGAAACAAAATTTTAGTTTAAATATTTGTTTTGTAGGTAGGAGAGGAATAAAAAAAGCATAATAATGTAAGTGGTAATGTTTGTCTTTTAGTGTTCAAAAACGAGTTTTGTAAGAAGATGACCAACCTTCCTGCGATTTCTTGGTATGTGCTTGTGATGATGAAATCCGTAGCATTCATTGAGATCAAATCAGCAGTGAATTGACATGAAAAATGGTACTTTGGATCCAACTCCTTCCATTTGGCATCTGAATCTTCGTACTTGGTTTTCTCCAAAGCATGAGCAATAGTTCCCTGACAAATAATTAAAAATAAGAACACAATTAGTTGAAGTACTTGACATTCCATTCAAAAGGTGAATCATGATTTAGACATGACCTGAGTAATTCCTAGTTTGCTAGCCATCAAGGATGCCACCAGATTTCCATCTGTGTAGTTCCCTATAATGAGATCGGGTTTGGAATCCATGTGTTGCAGAATTTTTGCAGTTGCATCCTAGGATGAGAAAATAGAGAGTGTAAATAAGTTATGGATCAAGAAGAGACCAATAAGAAATTTGAAAGGCATAAAGCACAAAAAATTAAAAATTTTGCCTGAGAAAATCTCTCGAGATAAGGATAAACATCGAATCGAGAAACCCATTGGCGGAGAACTCCCTTGTCTGTTCTAAATGGAACTCTAAGTATGTGACTATGCTTAGTGTTGAAGATAGGCTCTATCTCTTGATTGCACTTTGTCCCTTTAGCATCTGGGATAAGCCTTGTCACCTGGTTTCACACAAAAACACAATCAATCAACCAGGAAGATTCGAATCACAAAAATCATTATTAATTAGTTCATATAAAATCATTGGTTTCGACCCATTTATAACTCACCACAAGAATCCGAGGCTCAAAAATGAGTCCTTGCTGCTTAATTCTTAGCAACAACTCTTCTTCCATTGCTCTCACTTGATCAAGAATGTAAACCACCTACACTTATAAAAAACCATTAGTGTTGTAATGTGGACTTGAATCGATGTATCTTGAAAAGTGGAAAATGTGGTTCATCATTGTTGGTGTATGTGTCAGTGCATTAAAAGGCTAATTTTATTTTATTTTTTTCCATGTGCCAATTCTGGTTTATTGTCACACGTGTAATAATGTGTCACCAATAGTGATGAATAGCAATGCTCTAAAAGTACTATTCTTTCTTTTTTTAAACCCCATAATTTGATTGAAAATCACTAAATTGTAACTAGATGAAAGGTAGTTGTAATGTGGACTTGAATACTCGTCTCTTTCTAGGTTAGCAAAGTACCATTTGGTTAACCCATTCTAATTTTATCAAAAACCATCAACAAAGTGTTTAGGTTATGGTGATTGAGTGTGTCTATAGACCTGGCCTCCGGTGTCGGGCAATCCGAGGACGTCAGACTGACCAAAGTAGCCATGAGGAGAGAATATGACAATGTTGAATATGGTTGGCAACCTGCTGAAGATCAACTCCAATTTTTTGGGATCTGGTGCTTGGAGCACCTCAGACACTGTCCTCATAGTCTCTCTAACTCTCTCTGCCGTGTCTCCCCAACCTTTCTGAAATCCCCACTCCTTTAACCTTACGATTTCACAACAAAAATAGTCAAAACAAACCATTAATTTATTACCCAATTTACAATATTCTCTCAAATAACAACATAGAGAATATGGTCACCTCATCTCAAAACTATGACATGGGGTGTCTTTTGGTAGTGTGGAGACATAGGTTTCTGCCACGATCAATGCACCCTGAAGACCTTCAACCGTGTTCAGCGTCTCATCAATCATAAGCTTCTGCGAATTTCGAGCAAAAACAAAAAACAGTTTGCTAATATTTTTAGCAACAAAGTCTTGTTTAGCATTTGTACGTGTATTTTTGAGTTATAGATATACATATACACATCTATATGCATATATACCTCTCCTCGGTGGTAAAGAGCTTGTAAATATTCAAGCAATTGTTTTGCATTCCCTGAATTGCTGGTGAGCTTTGATGACATACACTTTGAGAGGAAGGTGAGTCCATTGCCTATAGAAGAAAGAAGAGTTGCACGAGGGGTTAAGAAGTCAATTGCTCCAAAGTCTATTTCCAAGGCGTTTTCATCATTTGCCCTGCACAAATATCATTTCTCAATTCCTCATTAAATACAAAAATCGTCTATATGATCAATTCTAATTTGTAAATTTAAAGTGTACATATGGACACATATGCAATGCATAAAATGTTGTTGGATGTGTCATATAATGAATATATATATATATATATATATATATAGTCTGTTAATGTTTTAATTTTACGTACAGCAAATATAGGTACTATATATACTATGTAAATGTTTCAATTTTGCAGGTGGCAAAATATATACAGATATTTGGGCATATATTACATATGAATGGCAGAATGGGTATACATTTATATGTGTGCAAGCCAAGGTTATAGTCTTCAAAAGAATAGTCATATCTAACTGTTTAAATAGAATACAAGCTAATCTGGCAGCTAAAAGAGACTTGGGGACAAAAAAAGAAAAAAAATCTAGGTTTGTCAATTATAATGTGTATAATGTGATAAGTCTGTTATTTATATGTAATTTCCCTTTAAAGATGTAAATGTAGGATAAATCAATCAAAAATTTGGAATTACCAATCCTCATCGAAGATCATCTCTTTGAACTTCAAGAAATCCAAAACAGAAATTGCATCGACAGTGAGATCATCAGAGTTAACCTTTACATATTCCCAGTATCCAGGATTTGGTCTTATGGCCAGGCCAACATATGGTGGCACAACAGCTGCCTCCTTTTTTTTTTTTTTTGGAATAGAAAAAAAGGTTGTTCACATAACTGAGGACTAAACAGTAAACAGAGGAAAACAAAGGAGAAAAAAATAATATGTAAATACTTGAGTGGATATCAGGATGTAGCCAAGCATGCCTTCAAGAACTTTGCTTCTTTCAAGCTTGTCTTCTATAGATTTCTCCACCTCTTCCATTATGCTGTGGCCTTTCATTAACCTTTTCCCCTTTGCAACAAACCTTTTCATCCCACCACCAATAATAACACAAAAAAAAAAAAAAGGTTTTACATGTTATTGCACCGTTATATGTAGAACCATATGAAGTTGTTAAAAGGAAAAAAAAATGACTATATAAAGTCATTCTATCCACCACTTAGCTTTTTTAAAAAGACTAAATGGCATCGTTAAACATTAAAATTTACAAATATTATTTTGATGTATTGACAAGAAAGAAAAGAAAATGTTGTTAAGTTGTTGCGCTATCTTAAAATAAAGCACGAATGGGATACACACATATATGCATATCAACAAGGGTCACATATAATTCAGACTTGTAATTTTTTTACTACATGCATCTTCTACGTAAGACTTGAGTCTTTATTTCATATATTTAAAATTGTACCTAAAATTACCAATGAACACTAAGAATGAGTGAAGCTTGGGTGTAAAAGAGCACAGATTTGATCACACATTGTATTTTAAGGGGAAAAAAAAGAATGTAAATCGGAATTATGGGGGAAAAATGTGATAATTAAGAACCTGGCGAAACATCTCTTCATATGATAACGGCTCTGTTTCAATACATCAGGCATGCTATCAGCAATGGTGTCTGACCTCTTCAAGACAGGGTTGAAAGCCATTTTTGGTAATTAACTATAGAGGAAAAAAAGAGATGAAAATTTTGGGTACTAATTTTGTCTATGTTTTTGGCTTTGCGTTAACAATAACATGTTGATGCATTTATAACATGATTGGTGATGCATAGAAAAACTGCGTGTGAAAGTAAAATAACAATATTCCTTAATTCCATTATTGGGGAAAGAAAGATTGGAAGGAAAAAAAGGAATGATGTGAGGTGATGTGCATAAGCAAGTCAGATTTTGCTTTTTTGCAGAATAATTTTTGTAAGGGGAGGGAAAAGAATTTTGATGGTACTGTGGCTCATGAAAACCAACTAACTTTATGGTGGACTGGATTGTATATTATTCTTTACTTCTTCCCTCTTGAAAATTTATTTGCTACAATGAGGTACATGGATTTGCCCTAATTACGGCCTTTACTATACACATCCACTTGGGATAAGGTGCAACTTCGAGACTTTTTCTTTTGTCTAGTTCTTAAGAGATCGTCGGAGAAGGAGAGAGAAAAAAATCATTTATGCAAGATGAATAATTTTATGAGTATTTTATTAAGGAAATTTGCAGGAATGTTATTAAAATTGATATAGCAATATGATTTCATAAGGCGGAGAGAATTTCAGCCGATGCAAAAAAGCTTTAGTTACGCCTCAAGTGCTTTGGCACTTATTGTACCGTAAACCATTTGGACGACTAATATATAAAAGAGGCTAAGGCCTATTACGTAGCCGCAGATGCACGGGCAAGGGGAATGTTCCTTCCCCCTTTTTTTTCTTTTTTTTTTTTAAGGGTTTTTATCTTTCTTTTTACGTTTTTCTTTTCAATCTCATTTTTTTAAGCTTTTCATTTTTTTCGCTTTTTTTATCTTTATTTTTTTGTCCACTTCTTTTTTTTTTTTTTTGTGTGGTTTTCCCTACTTTCTCAATTGCATTTTCAATGCTTTATTTTTTTCCTCACCTTTGTGTGTGTGTGTGTTTTTTTTGCTGCTTTTCCCTTAATGTCTTATATATTTTCAGTCACTTCATTGATTCTTTTTAATGTTATCATCAAAATAATTTTGCTTTTTTTTCCTATTATATATTATTTTACATCCTCAAACCATTATTTTATTAAGCGTGACTTCTAAATTTCGATCATATTCTTTTCTTTTTTATTTACTGGCACTTTCAACTATTATTTGCCTTATAAATTTCATTCCTTTTAATTTATTTATAAATATTTTCTCCTACATATATCTCTACGCAAAATTTTTTAAGTAGCCTTCTCAACTGATATTTTCTTGTAATGCCTCCTAATTAATCTGTAGGTTTTTGACACATTTGGCCCCTAAACTTTTTCACATTTTTGTAATGTGGTCCTTAATCTTTTTTGTTGCAATTGAGTCCCTAAATTTCACAATATGTGGCACTTATCACAAACTTCCTTTAAAATTAGGACATAAATGATCATATGGTATGCACATGACTCATTTAAAACACCTATAGACCTTATTTAATTCTTATAAGAGTCAAATTATTTAACTTTATGCCCAAAATTTTTTTTAAAAAAAGAAATAATACCATTGTTAATGATGTTTTTGTTAGTTTCTATGTATATTTTAATCATCATAATGCTCAAAATTATGTCATTTACCTTTTAAATTGGTCATATGCATCTTATATGATCATTTTTCATCTTGATTTTGACAATCCTTAGTGATTAAGGACTTAATTGCTATATTTAGCTAAATTTAGAGACTTAATTACCACCTCTACCACAAAAAAGTTTAAGAACCATTGGAAAAAGACTTAAAGTTTAGGGAGTAAATGTGTCAAAAACACTTAGTGGGTGTTTGGAAAAAAGGTGGGAACCAGTGGTGAGAACTACTTTTATTGTAGCATGTGAGAGTTTTACACTGTAGCAATTTTTTTTATCGATACTGTAGCATGTGAGAGCTTTTTACTGTTCATAACTGATTTTGTGGTGGGAACCAGTGGTTCCCACCACTCCCAAACAGGCTTTTAATTTTTCTATAATTTTATTGACTATATTTTTACTTTAAGTAAAAAAATTGCCTTATTTGTGTACACATGCTAACAATTTCTCTCTTGCGCACAAATTCAATCAAAACAAATTTTTTGATTGAAACGTTCATTTCAATTCTTTGTTTCTCAATTTTTGAATATGTGATTTTCTAAGCGTTCTTTTGTCAATTTTTTCTCACTGCGACTCTCACAAATATCCACTAATTGCTCCCTTCAAATAGTTTCTTCTCGTATTTTAGTCATGCAACCATCTCAAATACCTTTTTTATATATAGTCCATAAACAATTTACAGTTTAATTTTCCTTATTGATTATTCCCCTCATATACTAAATATTTTTTCCAATAAACTAAACTATTATGAGAATACTAACTGAGTACAACTAAATTTTAAATATTTCTACCAAATAATTAAAAATTGCACGTGTGAAGAGCATGCTTACGGGCTAATTTTATAGTTTTTATAAACGTGCAAGCATACCAAATGTTGAAAATCATAATACTCCTTGACGTGTAGGTAGCATAATTTTCTCCTCAAGTAAGATTTTCATTAAATTTCATTAGAGGAAATTTTCATAAATTCCATCTTTTAAAACTTACCTTTTATAAATGCCCCACATATTTAAATGTGGCACATTTTAAACAAGTATTATAAATAGTAGTATGATAACATTTTTAGAGTGGCATGAATAAATTACTTTTTAAAAGTGTCGCATAACATATTTTTTCCTCTTTCATTAACTAGTGATGGAAAGCCTCAACGCACAATCAAAAATTTTTGAATCAAATTCAAATCCTATGCAGGTCTTCCAAATTCAAATTTTCACCGAGTTCTGTCAGATTTGATATCGCCACCAAACGACGTCGGTGGTAGAGGAAGAGATCTATTTTTCTTCTTCTTATTTTAGTTTCAAAGTTCAAAATGCATTATGTCAAGATTAAAAGGCCGGGGTGCACTGTACAAAAAGTGAATAGTGCAATTTACTTGATACAAATCAAAGAGTACAGCTTAGATTACTCATATTTTGTAATCATAGTTCCTCAGCATTAAGTGGTTTGGAGGAGTGTAGTTTTGGTAGAGATTTGCTAAGTTGTGTCCATATACATAGCATTCTAAAGGAAGAGAATAGCATTGGAGACTAGACAATAGAGATTCTTTGAATGTTTGTTCAGTCATAAGTGTTGTTTTTGGTGTACAACTGGTATATTAAATTAGATTTAATTTATTATTTATAGCATCATGAGTTGGGTAATTGAAAAAATATTTTAAAATTCTATTGCATCACTGAAACAATTTTTCCAACAATCGCATAATCCGTGCATGGTTATAATCAATAAAAAATTGATGACTTATTGACGTAAGTATCAAATGTGTAACTTATGATAAGGTCGATAGAGTGTCTAGCTTTATGCCAATTTTGAGTTATAAGGGAAAGATGAGATAAACCTCTAATAGACAAGTCCCATCAACTATCTTGTTAGTTTTATAAATGGATCTAGATGGAAGAGTATTTTGAATGCATTTAAAAGTTTAGGGAAAAGATCACTTTGATACCTATGTTTTTATAATATTAAAATAGTACTTGATGTCTCAAAAAAGTCTTTAAAACCATTTCTGTTTTTTTTTCCTCATTTTTATTTAGTGGTCTAAAATTAAAGAAAAAGAAAACCCAAAATATCAGTAAATTTCATCCATGTGTTTAAACATTCATAAATGATATTCCTTCTTATTCTAAATTTATACTAATTAAACAAAAAAAGAAAAAGGGTGTGAAGAAAATTCATACTCAAAAAATTGGCTTTTCTTATTGGTAAATTGCATTCCATAATCAATAAAATACATGCACCAATAGTGACAATGACTTAGCAATACAAGGGAACATATTCTTGACCATAAACCAGTTTCACTAGTAAGTTCTAATGAAACAAACAAGGGGATCAAGAGTGTATTGGAATCCGATGATGGAAAACCAAAAGGTACCAACAATTGAGCACACATATAGCTCTTTCAATGATACTTATATAACTACTAGAAAACATTAATCAATCAAAACTAAGAGATCTAAATTACAAAGATTGCCGGTAATATAGTGAAAAAACAACTTTCATAAATGGGGCACAAAATCAACACTAGAATATGAGGAAAGCACCTTAGTTATTACATACCTAAAATCATAATAAAATAACAGAATATCAATAAGGTGAAAACATCAACACAAACACAAGGAAAAAAAACAAAAGACTTCAACCCAATGGAAAGACCTATGACTCGCAAACCAACCACCATGGCATGGATATCAGAGCACCCAAATTTGAGCGAAACCACTAGAGAAGAAGCATGACCACGAGCCTCCGAAGACCAAGAGTTGCTCCACTAGGACAAAACCATTGCGTCATAGTCCCTCCATACGCCTTCCGCACCAACGGATGCCTCCTAGCCTATGACACGACCACCACCTAGACCTAAATTCACAATGACTAGGGGTTGAGGACCCAAATCTATGGCGTCAAGCTATCGACAAAACCAATAAAGGAAGCCAGCTGCCCAACAATGTTGCTTCAATACCTCACCATAGCTCTAAATGTAACGCCCGTCATTTTTAACCAATATAATTGTGTATAATTTAATCATTAGTGTGTCAATTTAAATTTTGTAAATTTTTTTTGCATCTAAAACTTATTCCATATTATTTATTCTACCTATTTTTAATTTTTCTATAATTTTCCTAAACCTATGTAGCATATTTACCGAAATACATTTGGAACTTTTATTTAATAACAAAAATACCATTTAGCATTTTGTGCACCAAAGCCTCTAATGGAGACTTATCTTTACACCTCCCTTCTTGTTTTAATCTTAAACAAAAATTAGACGACATCCCTTGTGTTAGACATGTATGCCCTAAGGAGTAAAAATTCATTCAATAAAGAATGTTTTTGGAGACATTTTTATCAATAAAAATTCATTCATTATTTATCAATAAAGAATGTTTTTAGACGTGTATGTTTTTGGAGACATTTTTATCAATAAAGAATTCATTCATTATTTATATACCAAACCTTGTCATCTTTATGTTCATATTTGTTGAATGTATGTTAAGTAAACAATAACCTAAGACTATGGGTCTAAACTTTTAAGAATTGGGCATATAATAGACAGATTATGCGGGAAGGCATGATTTTTAAGGTGACAGTCTAAATTATAAGATCCACAATCGAGGGAGTAAAGTTGGGCACTTTATTCATGTAAAGATTATTATGTTGTCTATATCTCTACTAGGAGATGGTTTGTCTTAGCCATCAAGGTGGACTCTATGAATAGAAACATTGGCATGTTGTTATAGGTGACGATGTGTTGGATTGGGATATAAAATGAATTGATTTAGATTAATAATTCTATCTAAGCAAATCAATTCACTTTTGACAATCATTTGTATTGTATCTTAATCCTAAGATAAATAGTAGACCTGTTGTTTTGACTTGTGTCTTTTGATGTACCAAAGGGTGACACCCACATTTTAATAGTAGTACGCATGCCGGTATGTTGAAGGCATGACTCTTGATAGCATAGACCTGTTATTCATAGATATAGAATCCATAGCTTATCTTTAAAAGTAGTGATATCCTCTCATATGCATTATCCTGTAATTGAAAAATTAGAGCACTCAACCATTTAGATACATAGGTGTAACCGAGTGGTATATTGTCTTTAGATGGTAAGTTTTTCAATTGTGAGATAATAGAACGTAAGATTAAAATAATCAAGAAGGTAAGACAGAACTTGTCCTTAAGCTGATTATGGATAATCCTATGAGGATACGATACATTATGATTTGTCATAGAGACTTAGCTATATGGGCTTCGTAATTCTATATGGTTCAAAAGTGCAGCTCTAAGCTTTTAGTGGAGTAGCGTTGGAGTTATATTTGGGATATTGGGTTTCATAATTATCAGGAGCTTAAACTATATAGGTCCATCAAGTCCCTTTTGCTAGCTCACAAAAGCCCTAAAACGATACGATGTGTTTTTTTAAAAATTGGTGACTTATGTTAGAATTATTAGATTGGTTGAAATTTGAAAGAATCAAATAGTTCATGTCTGTTTATTGGTTGAATTTATTTTGTGACAAAATTAATTCAAGATAAACTTGTTGAATTATCGGGATCGAAAAATTCTTGTCTGTTTATTAGTTGATTTAATTTTGAATAAATTATATCAAGATAAACTTGTAGAATTATCAGGAATTTATTTATTTTCCTAGAGATTATCTAGATAAAGTTGTTTTAATTAGATAACTTTTCTATTGGGTTATTTGAATTAAAACTAAGACTTTATCCCATAGAATCTAAGGTGAAAAATAAAAGATTCGTTGAGATTTTTATCGATAGTTTGGCATACTGATCCTCAGGTTTGGCCTACTGATGGGGCAAGTTTGGCATACCAGTTAGACAGAATGGCATGCCCATCGCGCAGTGAAAAGATCACGCATTTTCACGCAGATTTCATCAGATATTGATCCGAATTTGATTCTGATTTGAATTTTGAGGCTTTATCTGATAAGGGCTGACCCCTGGGCCCAACCTCTATAAAAAGGGAGTGAGTCTCATTATTATTTAGATCAATTGAGAGATTAAGAGTGAAACTCTGCTGGTGAGATTCTGATGCTCTCTAAGAGTTCTTGTTCACAAATTACAAACACTAGCTTTGGGTTCTCTCAATTGGTTAGAAGAAGAGTCACTTAGTCAAAGAATTGTACGTGTGAGCTCACACTCATTTCAATCATGGATAGAGAATAGCAAAGAAGGCTAGTTGGTTGAGGTCCTTCTGGAACGCTATTTCTCTTCATTGATTAAAGAAGCTTTTTCGACATTTACAAGATTAGTAAGATCTAGTTAATTTATGCATATAACGTGTCAAACTTGTGTTTTCAAAAATACTCTAATATAAAGTTTTTTTTTAAATTCTGCTACGTATTATTTTTTCAACAATTGGTATCAAAGCCAGGTTTTTACATAAATTTGCAAGTTTATGATCATACTATGTGTATAAATTATGTGATCTTTATCTATCCTATGCTTGAATTTAATTTTATAAAGAGTCGGCACTCTATGTTTCTATATATTTTTATATGATGTCATTGATTATGTGATAAATGTTTATTAATTAATTATGGTTGATTAAATTATTATTTAATTATTAATTAATTATTTAATTAATTAATTTATACCGGTTATGGTTCTTTAGAGGTTAGAATGTATATCTATTTTTTTTATATAATTAGATGGTGGACTATCATCTTTGTTTAGGAATTATTATTTAATTTAAAATTTGTAAGAATTTTGTAATTAAATAATTATTTAGAGAAGACGGATCTAGAAGGCAGACCTAGAAGATAGATGATGGCATTCCCAGGTATTTTCTGAGTCTCTAATTTTATTTTTTTGAATTGTTGAAAATAAAATTGATAAATTGCATTGGAAATTGTATTTTCTGAAAAGCGTGGTTTTTGCTTGGTTGGCATACTGAACCCTCCAGTTTGGCAAGCCAATGGTTGCAGATTGGGAGGCCAGACGTAAGGTTCGGCAGGCCGTCAATAGGGTAGAAATCAAGTGGCTCTGGCGGTAGACCAAACTTTTGGTTTCGTAGGCTGATTTTTCATGAACTGGCAGGCCGATTTATGAAGATTGGCAAGCTGGTGGGTCATGACGGGCAGGCCGATCACCTAAATCTGATTGCTTGTAGAGAGTTGGAAATTTTTCTAGAAAGGTGTAGATTTTCAATGCAGTTTTAATTTTATTTTTAGGACAATTTTGAGAAACATTAAATTTGGATATGACTGAAAATATGGAATATTCGATTTATACAGGATTGAAGACTTGAAGATGGGCATTACATAAAGAAGGATATAGCTTGAAATTCAAGGATGAAGAATCGATAAAATGTTTCGATTATTCTCTTGTAATCTTTGTTTTTTCTATTCTCTAGGGTGGAACCATAATGTTACGGTTATTTATTATTATTTTGCTTGTAGCTTTGCTTAATTGCTTTGCTTGTCTGCATTATAATATGATTTATCATGTATATTGATAACATGTCATAAAAAATAGGGAGTGCTGCTCATATTAAAATTGTTCATGCATGTCTTCTTTAAAATAAAACTTTGATTTCAAAAGATTGAGTAGGAGAAGGTTTTTGAAGAGAGGACCTAAGGCCTCTATCATTGGTCCATAGGAAGAACATGGTGGCCCCGATCCCTAGGAAGGGATTTCTATCATGTACCAGATTAGATCTCCCTAGGTGGTGATTATAAATCATGGATAAAATATTAAAACGATGGTTATACACTCATATTAATTTTATTATTAACCTCCCCTAGGAGCTTTGTTAATAAAATTAATGGCCAAAGAAATGATTATCAATATATGTTGGATCATACAAGTCCTCGATGGCATTTATTAATCAGAAGGGGATCCATGTTTTTGATAGAGTTTGGCATGACTCCCCTAGGAGCTTGTTGAATTCTGAGTTTGGAATTATCGTTTTAAGGTTGTGATATTTTCAAGGTTTTGACACATAAACACATTTGTTTGTTTTTACATGATTGTGTTATCTTACTAAATTATTATTGCATGTTTGCTTATGTTTGGTATATGATTCTTTATCGTAGATTAAAAATGTCTAAAAATGTTTTATCTTCGATACTTGACAAAAACCAATTAACCGGAGAGACTTGTAATGATTGGAAATAGAACTTGGATATCGTTCTTTCCTTTGAGAAACTAAAATTTGTACTGACAACCCCTTGTCGTCACAAGCCTATGAGAGATTCCACCAATGTTCAATTACAAGCATATAGTTGTTGGAAAGATGCAAATGATTAGGCCCGCTGCTATGTTATGGCCAGCATGAACAACATACAGCAAGCTCAACATGAGGATTAGGAGATTGCTAATGTGGCGTCCGGCCCAGGCGTACTCCCTCAAGCCTCCATAGGACCCACCTTGCGGGGCCTTTGGACTTATGGCTGTTATTGGTAGACCATCCCTGTGCCGTCCACTCATCCGTACTGTCTACTTTGGGACCCTCTAGCCCCTCAGGGTTTTCTTTCATGTCCCTTGAGTTCAAACCTCAAGCCTCCCTTAAGAGGTTCTTATTTCCTTCTCGACTAACAATTGAGCTTAGCTCAATTGGTACTCGAGAAGAAAATAAGAACCTCTTAAGGAAGGCTTGAGGTTTGAACCTGAGGGATGCGAAAGAAAACCCTGAGGGGCCAGAAGGTCCCAGAGGGGACAGTACGGATGAGTGGGCAGCACAGGGATGGTCTACCAATAAGAGCTATAAGTCTGGGGGCCCCGTAAGGTGGGTCCTATGGTGGCTTGAGGGACTACGCCCGGGCCGGACGCCACAGCTAAGCAGATCTTGGATAATCAGGAAGATATGTTTAGAGGCCAGGCCTTAACTAAGCGGCAAGGGGCACTTCTAAAACTCTTGAACTGTAAGCAGAGACTGGGGACATCTGTAAAGGAGCACATAATGTTGGTCATGGGTTACCTCAATAAGGCACAAACCAATGGAGCTGACATCAATGTTGAAACTCAGATGACTATGGTCTTTAAGACTCTATCAAAGGAATTTATTCAATTTAGAGCTATATTTAATTTGTGCAATAGGCGCGATATGACCTTAACAGAATTAATGAAACAGCTACAGGAGTTCAAACTGCTGATCATGGAGTCTCCTACGGGTGGAGAGGCCAATTTGGTTGCTGCTTCTGGTTCCAATCCCAATTCTAGGAATGGAAAGAAACAATGGGCTAAGAATAGGAAGTCTTTTGTTCTTGCTAACAACAAGAGCAAGAAAATAAGAAGAAGAACCCAAAGAAGCTAAAGTGCTTCTTCTGCAGAAAGGTCGGACACATCAAGAAGCATTACAAGGACTTAATTTCCAATTGTGATCTTCTGTAATTAGAAACTTTTTTAGTTGAGGAATCCAGTGACATTAGATTTCAGTGCAACTAATCATGTTTGTGTTTCTTTGTAAGGGTTCAAAGAAACAAGAAGTCTGCTTCATGAAGACTTCACGCTTCATATGGGCGATGGATCTTTGGTCTTAGCAGAAGTAGTGGGAGACGTCCATCTTTATTTGATAATTATAGGAATTTAATTTTATACGATTGTTTTTATGTTCCTAAATTTAAAAGGAATTTAATTTCTATAGCTTGTTTATTTAAAACTCGTATTTGGTTTCTTTTAATAATAAACTGGTGATTTGTAAAAACAAATATTTTATCTGTTTTGAATGGATGCAAAATAATCTATATTTTTATTAAACCTAAGATGGACTTACTGCTAAATGTTGAGATGAATGATAATAACTTTAAAAGACTTAAAACTTCTCACTCTAATAAGACTTATCTCTAGCATTTGCGCCTTGGTCATATTAACCTGAATAGGATTTAAAGGTTGGTAAGGAATGGACCTTTAAGTCACTTAAAGGTGAAATCTATACCTTAATGTGAATCTTGTTTGGAGGGTAAAATGACCAAAAGACCATTCAGGTCTAAGGGCAATAGGGCTAAAGGGGTTCTAGAACTTGTGCATAGTGATGTTTGCAGAGAAATGAATATTTGGGCATGAAAAGAGTATGAGTATTTCATCACTTTTATTGATGATTACTCAAGGTATAGATATGTGTACCTGATGTATCACAAAAGCAAAACTTATGACAAGTTATGGGAGTTTCAGGCTGAAGTGGAAAAACAATTGGGTAGACCTATAAAGGCACTTTGATCCGATCGAGGTAGAGAATACCTTTCTGATGAGTTTCTGGGATACATATTAGAGAATGAGATTTTATCCCATTTGACTACTCCAAGCACTCTGCAGCAGAATGGCATAGTGGAGAGAAGAAATGGGAATTTATTGGACATGGTCAAGTCCATGATGAGTTATTTATCATTGCCTTTATGATTTTAGGGATATACACTACAAACCGTATGTTATCTTTTGAACAATGTGCCTTCAAAATCGGTCCCTAAAACTCCTCACAAGTTGTGGACGGGCAAGAAGACATCCTTAAACCATATTTGCATATGGGGATGTCTAGTTCATGTCTTGTTTAAGGATGTGAATAAGTTGGAAGCACGTTTAGAAGTTTGGGTGTTTGTAGGATATCCAAAAGGGACTAAAGGGGGTTATTTCTATAACCCAAAGGAAAATAAAGTCATGGTTTCAACTAATGCTGGTTTCAACTAATGCAACTTTCCTTGAGGAGAGTTACATGGACGACTTTAAACCTTAAAGCAATGTAGTGCTTGAGGAGTTAAGGAGTGATACAATCACTCTAGAGGTTCCAAATGAAACCGTTCAGATCAGTGTAGAAAAACTAGACAAACCTGAACAACAACCTAAGGGGCTTTGGCGTAGTGGGAGGATCGGGCATCAACCCGAGAGGTATATGTTCAATTGTGAGGCCTTCATGGCTGAACAGAATGAACATGACAAGGATCTTTATACTTACACAGAGGTTATGGAGGATGTTGACTCGAAACTCTGGACAGAGGCCCTGAACACAAAGATGAAGTCTATGAAGACTAATCGGGTCTGGGAGCTTGTGGATCTTCCCGCAAGGGTAAAACCCATAGGGTATAAGTGGTTCTACAAGAGGAAAAGAGGAGTGGATGGAAAGGTCGAAACCTTTATGGCTAGACTGGTGGCTATGGGTTATACGCAAAAGAAAAGAATCGATTACGAGGGAACCTTTTTGCCTATGGCCATGCTTAAGTCCATCCGGATTCTCTTGTCCATAGCAATCACTTTTGACTATAAGATTTGATAGATGGATGTTAAGACGGCTTTTCTAAATGTCTATCTTGATGAGTTCATTTATATAGAACAAACAGATAGGTTCAAGGTGAAAGGTTAAAAGGGGTTTTTAAGCTGCTAAAGTCAATTTATGGACTTAAACAGGCTTCCTGTTCTTGGAACATAAGATTTGATCAAGTGATCAAGACTTATAGGTTCTCACAAAATATGGATGAGCCATGTGTTTACAAACACATTAAGGATGGGAATGTGGCTTTTCTACTGCACTATGTAGATGACAATCTACTAATTGGCAATGACGTTGGGGCATTATCATGGGTTAAATTATGGTTGACCAAGCAGTTTGACATGAAGGACTTGGGTGAGGCTAATTTTGTTCTCGGTATCCAGATCTTTTGGGATAGGAAGAACAAAATGATAGCTTTGTCCCAGGCCGGCTACATAGATAAGATTCTCAGGAGGTTTGAAATGCAAGATTCCAAGAAAGGTGGGCAACCATCTAGGTCTAGAATTACTCTTTCTAAGAAAGACTCTCCAAAGTCTGATGAAGAAAGAGAATATATGAAGAAGGTACATTATGCTTCAGTAGTGGGTAGCCTCATGTATGCCATGCTTTACACATGACCGAATATTGTTATGCGGTCAGAATTGTAAGTCGATTTCAAGCAGATCTAGGACCGAACCACTAGGTTACGGTAAAGCATATTTTCAAGTGCCTGAGAAGGACTTGAGGGTATATGCTCGTGTACTCGAGTGAGGACTTAATTCCTCTAGAATATATTGACTCAGATTTTCAATCTTGTCTAGATTTGAGGAGATCAACTTCTAGGTTTGTGTTTACTCTAGGCGATGGTGCCATCAGTTGGAGAAGTATGAAGCAAGATTGCACTTCGGATTCAATGATGGGGGCCAAGCCTGTGGCAGCTA
This sequence comes from Artocarpus hirsutus, assembly GCA_946598075.1. Taxonomy (NCBI): domain Eukaryota; kingdom Viridiplantae; phylum Streptophyta; class Magnoliopsida; order Rosales; family Moraceae; genus Artocarpus; species Artocarpus hirsutus. Next base: position 93,419 of record CAMOHE010051656.1, read on the forward strand.
ATGATGCTTCGAAAGAAGCAGTGTGGCTCTACAAATTCCTTGAAAATCTTGAGGTAGTTCCCGATAAGGATAAGGCGGTATCACTGTACTGTGATAACAGTGTGGTGGTAGCTAATGCCAAGGAACCAAGATTTCACAAGAAGAGTAAACATATTGATTAGAAGTATCTTGTGATAAAGGACTTCATCAAGGGCGGGCATGTCACGGTGTGTAAAATTGAATCAGAGGACAATTTAGCTGATCCATTCATGAAGACACTTTTTGGGAAAGTCTTCGAGAGACATGTGGAAGCTATGGGGATGCAAGATTTGTCATACTTACTCACTTAGTGCAAGTGGGAGATTGTTAGACATGTATACCTTAAGGAGTAAAAATGTAATATGTTTTTAGAGAAGAATTCATTCATTATTTATATGCCAAATCTTGTCATCTTTATGTCCATATTTGTTGAATGTATGTTAAGCAAACAATAGTCTGAGACTATCGGTATAAACCTTTAAGAATTGGGCATATGATGGACAGATTATACGAAAGATACGATTCTTAAGGTGACAATCTAAATCATATGTTTGCAATCGAGGGAGTAAAGTTGGAAACTTTATTCATGTAAAGATTGTTATGTTGTCTATATCCCTACTGGGAGATGGTTTGTCTTAGCCATCGGAGGTGGACTCCATGAATAGAAACATTGACACATTGTCATAGGTGACGATGTGTTGGATTGAGACATAAAGTGAATTGATTTGGATTAACAATTCTGTCTCAGCAAATCGATTCACCTTAGACAATCATTTGTATTATATCTTAATCCTAAGATGAATGGTTCGTCCATTCCCTTGACTTGTGTCATTTGATATACCAAAGGGTGATACCCACATTTTAATAGTGGTACGCATGCCGGTACGTTGGAGGCATGACTTTGGATAGTGTAGACTTATTATTGATAGATATGGAATACATATCTCCTCTTTAGGAATAGTGATATCCTCTTATATGCGTTATCCTGTAATTAAAAAACTAGAGTGCTAACCATTTATATACATAGGTGTAACCGAGTGGTATACCATCTTTAGATGGTAAGTTTTTCGATGGTGAGATAATCGGATGTAAGATTAAAATAATCGAGAAGGTAAGATGGAATTTGTCCTTAAGCCGATTATAGATAATCCTATGTGGATACGATACATTATGATATGTCATGGAGACTTAGCCGTATGGGTTTCGTAATTCTATATGGTTCGAGAGTGCAACTCCAAGCTTTTAGTGGAGTAGCATTAGAGTTGATAATTATGAAATATATATCTAAGATATTGGGTTTCATAACTATCGGGAGCTTGAACTATATAGGTCCATCAGCTCCCCTTTGCTACCTCACAAAAATCTTGTAACGATATGGCGTGTTTTTTCAATAATTGGTGACTTATGTCAGATTTATTATATTGATTGAAATTTGAAAGAATCAAATAATTCATGTCTTTTTATCGGTCACAAAATTAATTCAAGATAAACTTGTTGAATTATCAAGATCGGATAATTCTTGGGTGTTTATTAGTTGATTTAATTTTGAATAAATTATATCAAGATAAACTTGTAGAATTATCAAGAATTTATTTATTTTCCTAAAGATTATCTAGATAAAGTTGTTTTAATTAGATAACTTTTTTATCAGGTTATTTGAATTAAAATTGAGATTTTATCCTATAAAATCTTGGGTGGAAAATTAAAAATTCGTTGAGATTTTTATCAACAGTTTGGCATGTCGATCCTCAGGTTCGGCCTACCGATGGGACAAGTTTGGCATGCCGGTTAGACAGATAGGCATGCCGATTGTGCAATAAAAAAATCACGTGTTTTCACTTGGATTTCATCAAATATTGATATGGATTTGATTCTGAGGCTTTATCTAATAAGGACTTACCCTTGGACTATACCTCTATAAAAAGGGAGTGAGTCTCATTATTATTTAGATCAATTAAGAGATTAAGAGTAAAACTCTACTGGTGAGATTCTAAACTCCCTGAGAGCTCTTGTTCACAATTCACGAACACTAGCTTTGGGTTCTCTCAACTAGTTGGAAGGAGAGTCACCTGGTGGAAGAGCTATGCGTGTGAGCCCACACTCATTCCGATCGTGGATAGAGAATAGCAAAGAAGGCCAGTTGGTTGAGGTCCTTCTGGAATGTTACTTCTCTGCACTGTTTGAGGAAGCCTTTTTAGCATTTACAAGGTTAGTAAGATCTAGTTAATTTATGCAAATAGCGTGTCAAACTTGTATTTTGAAAAATACTCTGATATAAATTTTTTTTAAAATTCTGCTGCGTATTATTTTTCCAACACCTTGATCCAAGGGACATGATTTTTCTTTTCTCTTTCATTTATTCATTCTTTTCTTCTTCTTGTTCATCTTTTCCTTTCACTTTCTCTCACACATCTCCCTCTCCCTACTCTTCATCTTCTCCCTTTTTTTTTTCTTCATCTCCTATGACACACTAAGGCAAAAAGCATCCAAGGAAGAACCCAAACAATATTTTCAAGCCATTTTTTCACAAAGCCCACAAAAAACAACCTTCTATCAACTTATAGAGCTTGGAAACAAGGGGATTTTGGTGATCAAAGTAACATATTTGGCTTGAATTTGGGGTAAACTTTTCAAACTTAAAACTTAGATTTTGATTACGTTTTGAGTATGGAAATCCATGGAAATGAGTTTATATTGTATATAGATGATTATGTATCATTTATACAGTGTTTTTATACTTAAAAAGTTGTTAAAAACCATGATTTTGAAGAAAAACTCAAAATTTAGATTTTGGGTTCTCTAGGAGAATTTTTCCAGGTGAAAATGATGTGTTGTTTTTCATATAAACTACGTGTTGTTTTTTCCCAAAAAACTACGTTTCATTTTCTTAAAAATGACATTTTGTTTTTCCAAACAGAGTTTTAATAAAAACGAAGGCTGGATTTTATGGTTCAAGTGGGGTTAGAACCCCAAACCACAAGAACAAATAAGGAAAACTAAACCAATAGGACAAGGGTAGTTATCTGATAAGTTATATTTTGGAAATAATAAAGATTTTTTTATAAAGTTTGTAATTTTAAATACTTTTATTTTAATGAATATCAAACTTTTTAATTATTTTATTTCTAAATATTTTAAAATCATATTATTTATTTTAAAAATCTATTTTAACATATTTTGTACTAAAATAAAATTCATATGTTTTGATTTTATTGTTACATTATTTATTTCATAATTTACAAACATTAAGTTGGAAAAATTGATATTCATATTTTTAGCATATTAATGATTAAGGAACAGTAATAAATATAAATGGTAAATTGATATAATTATAGATTATGATTCAAGTATAATTATTTTTATACGTTTTAGAATAATAACATACTTGGAGCTTACGTAGTGAACTTGATTGTGTAAGCTAGAAGTTACCAGTGAATCTTTTGCAAAGATGTAAGGTTTCTATTACTCATCTTTTGTGAGGTTTTGATTAATTAAAATTGATTGTTTACATTGCAAGATATGTATATGATATTTTGAACATATATGAATATTACTCATGACACAATGATGTGGAACTCATCCTGTATTGTATAGCAAGAATAAGTTGATTTGACATGTATTGATACAATTGAGAAGCATGGTTATGAAATATTAACTCTATACATAACGAATGATTATAGAGGAATGGTAAGTCGTGAAGAGGGTGGCAGTTACGTCCTTGGGCACAAATACATTAAAAGTTAAAATAGGTGGGAGGTGATGACGCTCTCTTAGGTCGAAAGTCCTAGAACACACTGTATAAGAATCGAATTGGTGACGATCCAGGGCTTGACGTCCCCTCACCCGACACTCTTAAATGATTAAAGAGTAGAAAAGCGTGCCCCTTTGGGTATCGTTGAGCTATATGATGAGATACTTCATTAAAATGTGGATATCTAGGAACATTGATGAATCTTGATATATATATATATGTATGTATATGTATGAAAGTCAATCATGATTAACATAAGGTATCCATAAAATATAATCATAATTAATCTCATAAGATGAGTAATGTTGAGAAATAACTAACCATGCATATGTTAATTTAACAATTAATAAAACCTTAAGGAGAGTAATAGTATTCCCTATTAGGCATGTCGATACTCATCTTTATTATATTTTCATCTCTCAGGTGGAGTTCAATGTAACTTGATTGACAAGGAGTAGGCGATAACACTGTTGGTCTTATGTTGGAATATCCTAGCTTTATCTGTAACTCATTCAAAACATGTAAGATTCATAAAACTGTTGCAGTGGCTGTGTTTGGTTTTATGTTGATTGGGAATTGTGATATGATAATGACTGTATTTTTAATATTTAGTGCTATAATAAAACTATAGAATGTTATTTAAAGTATGTCCTTGTTTTTCGTTTTATTTCAAAGACCCATGGACAATATTTTAATTATTTTGAAATGGTATTGTAAATTAAATTTATTTATATTCATTCTATACGACTAACCCCCACATGGAGATGTTATAGATTTTGGTATCAGAGTCTAGGCTCAGTTAATCTAAGGGGATCAGAGCTTAGGTTCAGTTAATCTAAGGGGTATAGCACCACTTTAATAATCAATTTTTTGAAATAGTTTTAAAATTAAATGTTAATGTCATCATCATTGGTACTAATCCTAGTTAAACTTTCACATTTAATAGAAACAGCAAGAAGTCAAGTTTAATCATCTAAACAATCACAACCTGCCGAGCAAATTCAACATGCTATGTAGCCATAACTGATTGAACAAGCTCAAGAAGTTGAGCAACTCGAGTGGGTAGCACAACCTTAACTAGCTGAGCCAGAAGTAAACAACTTAGTATAGATACTTCGAGCTTTATAGAATGTGCAAAGACCTGTGGAGGCTCGTGACCCTGAACAACGTCACTTAACCATATTAAGGGAGTTCATGAATCAAACCTTGCATTTATGGGAGAACCTAATCCTACCATGGCAAAATAGTGGCTCAAGGTTGTTAAGAAGAAGTTGGATACTCTAAGAATTCCATAGGAATATCGAGTCGGTTTTGCCACGTATGTGTTTGAGGGTAAGGTTAAGGAATGGCAGGATCTTCAAAACGATGATTATGACATGTTGAACCCCACTTGGGATCAGTTTTAGATGATATTCTATGAGACATATGTTTCCCAGAGTCACAGACAAGCAATACTGCAAGAATTTGAAAATTTGGCACAAGGAGACATGTTGGTAGCCGAATACCAAGCCCGCTCATTATAACCTTGGAGCTATGTCAGACCCAATGTGAGGTGCAAAAAGTTTAGAAACAACATAAGGCCACAAATAAGACAAATGATAGCTACCATCTCATCCACTAAGTTTCTTGAACTTGTAGTAGCTACTCAGTGTGCAGAGTTAGAGCTGAACAACTCCTATGGAGAATACAAGGGTCTTGGTGGGCACCAGAAGAAGATAAGCAAAAAGGAAAGGTCACAAGGACAAGTAACTCAGAATAGCAGAGTGAGGGTTGGTTGTGGATCCTCAAGTAGCGGTCGCTTCCAACCATATGCTTGTCATAATTGTGGACAAATGGGACACTTAAGAAGGAACTGCCTTAATCATCTTCCACAATTATCCTTTACTCCAAGGCCACTAGGCAATCATTTTGGCTCCACTATGTAGGAAGGAAATAAAAAATGAGGGGCATCATAAAAAAGCCCATCAATCTCTCATGCCACCATAACCTAACCTTGAGGGTTCCAACCCTATTACAATTATCAACAACAGCCACAAGGTTTGAGTTTCTATCCAAATTAGAACTTCTAACCGACTCCCCAGGCTTCTATAAATCAACGACCATACTTTCTTAGGAGGAATAATAATGCTAGTAACAGCCAAGGGAATCGAGGGAAAGGAAACAATGATAAGGGAAAAGTAATAGCTTAGGCTTATGTTGTTACATCTACGACTCGACAAGCAAGACAAGTCGACAACTCTATTGTAAATGGTATGATTCACAAATCTCACTCTTAGGCCCATGTATTATTTAATACCCATGCTACTCATTTATTCATCATATCTATATTATTTGCTTCTATACTACAACTAGAAATTGAAACATGTAACTCTCCATTAACCCTTAACACACCGATGGGTGGAATAGTTGAATTCTCTATGATTTGTAAATCAGTGTGTATTGTCATAGGGAAACATAGATTATCAGCTAACTTGTATGTAATAACCACGATGGAGCTTAATGTAATCCTAGGAATGGATTGGTTAGCTAGATATCAGGCTATTGTTGATTGTCACTAAACGCGTGTCTCCTTATTTACAAAGAATGGCCAAGTCATCGATTTTCAATCTAAGACAAGAACAGTGACACCAACTCCTGCATTAAAAACTTGTATTGAGGATGAAGGAATTTAGCAGTCTTAGAATAATCTTTGCTTCAAAAGGAGAATAAAAAAATAGTGACTCACCTTCACATACTCCTGTGGTGGACAAATTCTTAGATTTTTTCCAAATGAATTGCCCAGACTTTCGCTCCATAGAGAGATTGAGTTTGCATCAACTTAATTCTAGGAGCAAGGCCTATATCCATTTCTTCGTACTGAATGGCACCTTGTGAGAAGGTGGAACTAAGAAAGCAACTAGATGAATTATTGGAAAAAGGATTTATACGACCAAGCACATCACCTTAGGGAGCTCTAGAGCTCTTTGTGAAGAAATATGATAGATCATTACGACTCTGTGTCGATTATCACTAGTTCAATCAGCTAACCATGAAGAATTAATACCCCTTGCCCCAAATTGATGAGTTGTTTGATCAGTTAGGAGGATGTTAATACTTTTCAAAGATTGACTTGTGGTTTGGATATCACCAACTAAAGATAAGGGAAAAAGAGGTTCCAAAGACGGCTTTTCAAGCTTGCTATGGTCACTTTGAATTTCTTGTCATGCCTTTCGGATGGACCAATGCACCTATGGTTTTCATGGACTCAATGAATCATGTTTTTTTACCATACTTAAATCAATTCATTAGTGTTTTCATAGATGAATCTTGATCTATTTTGAAACCAAAGAAAAGCATGCTGAACATTTGATGATCGCTCTATAGATGTTAAGAGAACACAGCCTACACACGACGAAGGAAAAGTGTGAACTTTGGGTGATGAAAGTCAAGTTCCTAGGACACAGTGTCTCTAAAGAAGGCATCTCAGTGGACCCCTTCAAGATTGAAGCAATGTTGAATTGGGAACGCTTGAAGGATGTGTCAAAAATCAAAGTTTCCTCGGATTAGCTAGATACTATCAGCGCTTTATGGAGGACTTTTTAAGGATTGCTTCTCTGTTGACAAGACTCACTAGGAATAATGTTAAGTTCCTATGGGATGATAAATATGACGAAGCATTTGTGGAATTGAAGCAAAGACTTACCAGTGCACCTATACTTGTCATTCCCAATAACAAAGAGCTTTACACTGTATACACTGACGGCTCAAGAAATAGTTTGGGTTGTGTGCTAATGCAACAGGGTTAAGTAGTTGCTTATGCCTCATGCCAATTAAAACCCTACGAAAGGAATTATCCTACACATATCTCAAGTTAGCTGTTGTAGTTTTTGCACTAAAAATTTTGAGATGTTACTTATATGGCATAGGGTTTAAGGTCGACATAGATCAAAGTTTGAAGTATTCATTTACTCAAAAGTATCTCAATCTAAGACAACAGAGATGGACTGAATACATGGTGGATTACTGTTGAGAAAATAGTATACAGAAATTTAAAAATTTTTACATCAGAGTATTTTTTAAAACACAAGTTTAACACGCTACATGTATAAATTAACCAGATCTTACTAACCTTGTATGTTGAAGAGCTCCTGATCTGTGTAAAGAAGAATGTTCTAGAAAAACCTTAACCAACTGGTCTTCTTTACTATTCTCTATCCATAATTGGTGTGTGTATGGGCATACTCGTACAGCTCTTCCCTTGTGACTCTCCTTCCAACTAATTAAGAAATACCCAGAACTAAGATTCGTGATTTATAAACAATAGCTCTTTAGGGGAGTTTCAGAGACTCATTGATAGAGTGCTCACTCTTGATCTCTTAACTAATGTAAATGATTGTGAAGTCTCACTCCATATTTATAGACGTTAGACCCAGGGGTTAGTCCTTATCAGATAAGGCCTCAAAAATTTGAATCTAGATCAATATCTGATAAAATTGCATAAAAACAAATAATCAATTTATCATCCAGTCGGCAGGTTGAACTGGCAGAGCGGCTTGTCGAACTTACACCAACGATAGGCCGAACTTGAAGATTGGCCTACCGAACTTACTCCATCGGTAGGCCGATCTAGAAAAGATCGGTCTGTCAAACTTACAATAAATGATCCCCTGTAAATCTTTTATTTTCCACCTAAGATTCTTTGGATAAAGCCTCAGTTTTAATTCAAATAATCCAATAGAGAAGTTATTTAATTGAAACAACTATATCTAGATAATCTCTAGGAAAATAAATATTCTCGATAATTAAACAAGTTTATCTTGAATTAATTTTTTACAAAATAATTTAACTAATAAACAAATATGAATTATCTGATCCTATCGAATTTTAGCCAATCTAATAATTTAACATAAGTCACTAATTTATTGAAAAAGCACACCGTATCGTTACAGGATTTATTATGAGCTAACTAAAGGGACCTGATGGACCTATATAGTTCAAGTTCTTAATAATTATGACACCCAATATCTAGATATACATTTCATAATTATCAACTCTAAAGCTACTCTACTAAAAGCTTAGAGCTGCACCCTTAAACTATATAAAATTACAAAGCCCGTATAGCTAACTCTCCATGACATATTATAATGTATCGTATCCCCATAGGATTATTTATAATCGGTTTAAGAATAAATTATGTCTTACCTTCTCTATTATTTTTCTCTTATATTCTATTATCTCACCATCGAAAAACTTACCATCTATAGACAGTATACGATTCAGTTACATCTATGTATCCAAATGGTTGAGCGCTCTATTTTTTATAATTATAGGATAATGCATATAAGAGAATATCATAGACCCTTAAAAAGGAGCTATGGATTTCGTATCTATAAATAACAAGTCTACGCTATTAGGAGTCATGTCTTCAACGTATTAGTATGCATGCCATCATAAAATGTGAATGTCACCCTTTGGTACATCAAAAGGCATAAGTCAAGACAACGGGCCCATTATTCATCTCAAGATTAAGATACAACACATATAATAATGTAAAGTATATTGATTTGCTAAGAGAAAACTTTTAATCTAAATCAATTACGCTTTATGTCCCGACCTGATACATCGTCACCTATGACAATGTACCAATGTTTTTATTCGTGGAGTCTACTTTCAATGGCCAAGACAAATCATCTCCCGTTAGGGATAAAGACAACATTACAATCTTTGCATGAATAAAGTGCCCAACTTTATTACCTCGATTACTGATCTTATGGTTTAGACCTTCACCTTTAGAATCATGTCTTTCGCATAATTTACCCATCATATGCCCAATTCTAAAGGCTTAGATCAACAGTATCAAACTTTTGCTTGCTTATCATACATTCAACAAATATGAACATAAAGAGGACAAAATTTGGTATATAAATAATAAGAAATAAATTCTTTATTGATAAAAATGTCTCCAAAAACATATCATATTTTTATTCCTTAAGGCATACATGTCTAACAATTACAACTTTAGCATTCAATATCATCCTGGAAAGGCAAATGCAATGGTAGATGCTTTGAGTTGTAAGAACAACATAATCATGGCTAGCTTAGCATTGGAGGATAGGAGGGGAGCAATTACCATCGTCGACTTTGACTTACAATATTATGAAGATGATGAAAGAACCCTCTTGTTCAACTTGATAGCTACCCCTACATAAATCTAACAAGTGAAATAAGGACAATGGCAGGACGAAGGATTAAGTACGATATAGGAACAAATGTAGAATGATGAACAACTGGACAGATGATAGATTGAACAAAAAAGATTCTTGCTTTATAAAGGAAGATTGGTTGTTCTAGAGGACTCTTATTTTAGGCATGTTGTGTTGGATGAAGCACACCATTCTAAGTTCGCTATTCATCTTGTAAACTCTAAGATGTAATAGATTTGAAGAGACAATACTCGTGGCAAGGAATGAAACATGATGTAGCAACTTTGATCTTCAAGTGCATGACATGTCAATAGGTCAAAGCATAACATTAAAAGCCTAGAGGTGAGCTGAAGAGCCTACCTATTCTAGTTTGAAAGGGGGACCATCTGACGATGGATTTCATTATGGGATTTCCTAGAACTCAAATGGGGCATGACGCCGTTTAGGTAATTATGGATCATTTAACAAAAGCAGCCCATTTTATCCCAATCAGAATAAGCTATAATGTCTCTAAGTTATGCCATTTGTATGTAGAAAAGATAGTGACATTGTGTGGTACACTAATGTCGATAGTCTATAATGGAGATACACATTTTACATCAAAGTTTTGGAAAGGATTATAGAAAGCTTTAGGAACTCAACTGAGTTTCAGTATGGCTTTTTATCCTCAAACAGATGAACATTCTAAACGTGTCATTCAAATTCTTAAGGATATGCTTCGACCTTGTGTGTTAGACTTTGGAACTAATTAGGCCGCACAATTATCAAATGTTGACTTCGCATACAACAACAGCTATCAGGTAAGTATTGGAATGGCTCCATATAAGGCTTTATATGGTAAGCCTTGTAGATCTCCACTATGTTAGTGTTCGATAAAATCCACAAACACAAGTGCACGTTATTGATCAAGTAATAAAGTAATGAATATGAGTATCATCTCACAACGACTGTTGACTAATAATCTAATTAATTCCTAAAGTTGGATTAACCCTATAATTTATCTAGCAAATCAAATGAATTTGAAATGAAACAAGGCACAATATTAAAATTAAATCTAATTTAAGAAAAGAACATAAAATAAGTAAATGAATAAAACCAATGAGGCTTAAGCTTTAAGGCATTCGATTTCACCATAATCGCTAGATGTGAATTCCATATAATTACGCACCCTGATTAATAATATACATGTGATGGTAGAAATTCCCAATTTATTCACTATCCTATCTCTAGGTATAGCAAGCTTACTCAGTTTATTAACCCACTATTTCTCTATGTGAATTAAATAAACCTAAGTGCATTAGGATCTATGAATATTCCCAGTTTACAATGAATCTTTTGGGTCATCTGATCACCAAAAGCTGCACAAATAACATGGTATATCTCTATCCACATTTAATTCATGATTATATGTTATATAAAGCAATTGATATTCTCCCTTCTCAGTTTCAAACATGCACATCAAATCATTTAAATGGTAGCTAATCATTCAAACGCATTACAAACAATAACATACAACTCACATGAATCATAAATAAATATGAAATTTACATTATTGTGATTTGGCTACATTGTAGCCCTAACTAAGAAAATTAGAACATAATTGAAAGAGAAACAAAAACTGAAATTTCAATTAAATCAAACATAAGGAGTTAAGAGAACAAGAAATTCTGCCACCAATCTCTCACTTCTCACTCCAAGTTGCTTGAAAACTCCTAAGAAAATCCAATGTTTTGAAAAATAAAAGCCCTCGCTCTCCCTTGATAGTTACATCGTCATCTATTTATACTACTCTTAGATTAACTAAGTCCTTTTTTTCATGTCTAGAAATCACGCCTGAGAGTCACATTTGGTGCTGCGGCCCTCTTCTGTAATGCCACAGCGCTAGCCAAGTTTCGTTGTAGCGGTGTAGCGTTCCAATTCTAGCTTCCCAACGCTAGCTCTCTACCAACAGAGCATTGAGAAGACCAAACTCAGGCGCCGCAGCTCTGCTTTTGGGCATCACGACATTGCTTCTCTACCATGGTGCTCCTCCAATTTCTTGCTTTATTTGTTTTTTTTTTTTCATTTTCTTGTGCTTTTGCTCCCTTCTCTTTTATTTTTCTTCAACCTACATCATTAAAGGCAAACCTTTATAAAAATGGATATTTCATGTGATTTTCTAAAAGAAGTAGCATTATTCACTAATTAAAAGTAGCTAAATAACTCTATAAACTAGAGTTATCAGTTAGGCTAAAAAGGAAGAGCGCCTTGATCTCGGACCTCAGTTTATTAGGAAAATAATGGATAAGATCTGAGTAATTCATGAATGTCTTAAGGTAGCTCAAAGTTGACAGATGAGTTATGCAAATAAAAGAAGGCAACCATTAGAGTTCATGCTTGGAGACTATGTATCTTTGAAAGTGAAACCGAAGCATGGTGTATCTCAATTTGGTGTTAGAGGAAGGCTAGCACCAAAGTATATAGGACCATTCAAGATTGTAGAACAAATTGGATCACTTACTTACTTTTTAGACCTACCAACTCAATTTTTCAATGTACACAATCTATTCCATGTGTCGATGTTGAGGAAATATGAGCCAAACTCGTCACATGTTATCATAAGGATAGACATCCCAATCTAAGGAGATACGACTTCTGAGGAAGTTCCAATTTAAATACTAGATCATGAAGTGAAAATCTTACGTCGCCATTGTTGGGTTTTTTTGGATTTTATGATTTAAATACGCAACGAAAAATTAAAAATTAATTCCCACAAAACCCTCGCAGGATCCATGTAATTCGATTAAATTGATAATAAAGTCATGAAATCTTACCAGGATGACAAAACGGGCAAGATTCTGGAAGGGAGAGAGCGGGTTCACTCTGATGACACCCTAACTTGAGCTTTTAGTAATCGGGATTAGATTCAGACGTTGTTAATTAGAGCAACATCCTCTGCAGGTATCCACACGAACAGACTCTCTCAAAATGAATTGGTGTGCTAGCACCCTTTTTTTGTGTTAAATGACTCTCTCTAATTTTTAGGGTTTTAATGTCTTTGCCCTTTTGAATGAGATAACACCTTTTCTCTTCTTAATACGGCTAGAAACCCTAAAACAGATATATATATATATATATAAATATATTGACTTCGAGATAGAGTTAGATTTTAACTAGGGTAAACTGTAATTCGAATATGATTCAGAAAATCTAGATAATGCTTGTAATTCGAATATGATTCAGATAATCTAGATAATGTTAGATTCAATGAATCTAGACATATCTAGTACATCGAATCTAGACATTATCAGGTTCATCGAACCTAGACACAGTTACCCCAAAATTCGATATTGGTCTGTTCTAAGTGTGTGACCCTGTAGGTGTACATAACGTTGGTAGTGGGCTTGAAATTCTGTTTCTGGCCCACAAATCATAAGTGGCCTCTAGCAAGACATTATGATTACCCAAGTTATGCGAATGTCAATAATCCGACATAACCTAATCCACAATAAGTATTAAAGTCCTTTTTGTCACTAGATACCTTGATTAAACATAAGGCATGGTTTATGTCATCCTTATACTATTTAATCATATTATTTCTCGATCTTAAGTAGACTGATATTGATAACCCTTATCAATTCATTTCAGTATGGCCATACATTTTACTTCAGTTTAACTTATCGAGGGGCCGATAGATATCTTTCTCATGATAAATAAGGGACAAATTCCTTCT
>CAMOHE010051657.1:4297-16615 GCA_946598075.1 Artocarpus hirsutus
CCTTTTATTCATACCATTTCTTTTAATTAAAACGCTTAAATAACTTTGGATTAATTTTGTCTTTATAGTCTTTGAAAGTAGTATGTCTCAAACTTTTTCATATAAGTGCCAAAATTCAAAAAAGTATCATAGAAGTTGTATTTGTCAAATTGACCCTTGAGGGACACCTTTCCTTTTAGGCACAAAATATTATTTTTCATACAAGGGCTGCCTTTCCCTCTGTCTCACCACTAGTAAGGTATAATGAGGCTAAAAAATTCTCGCTCAACCACTAATTACAATCACCCTCCTAACGAAATGATTGTGTCTACTCATTCCCTTTTATCTTTTTTTTTTTTCATTTCAATTTATAGGACTTTGTGTGTTTTTAAAAGAAGTCCAGATCTGCTGTCTCATTTTTCGGTCTCCTTGGATGTCCCCTCATTAAATTTTGACACATTATTTGAACTTAACAACCTAAACACATAAATATGACCTAAATATTAAAAGTAAATAAGAAATTTACTTATGTGTCAAAATTTCATTTAAGAATAGCTAAAGGGACAAAAAATGAAACAACAAATATTGATTCTTTTAAATTGTAGATTACGTGAAACTTAATCATATTATGAAATGTTATGCACAACTAGCCGAATCCAATTAAAAATTGATTGCAACCAAAGAAAACAAACCAGATAGCTCCTTAAATTAGACGAAATAAATCTTTGGTTTCTTAAGCTAAGTGTGGTTATCATTTTGGAGGCTCCAAATAGAGATGCAAGAACGGCGTGGCCCAATCCGACCGTTCTCCTTAGCCCCACGTGGGCCATGGGCCAGGCTAGGCTAGCCTATGAATTTTGTGGGCCAAGCTAGACCAGCCTATATAAGAATTATCTCAGCCCAAACCACACTATAGGCCAATTTTATGTGGGCCAGACTGGGCCATGCTATCGGCCTTGAATGGCTGGCCCATTCGAGCCCATCTACGTGTTAGGATGGGTAGGCCCATCATGGGTTTAGATGAGCTAACCCATCTAAGCATGCAATTTTTAATTTTTATTTTTATTTTTTATTTTGTAAATTTTTAAACAAGTTAGTAAATATAAAAGTTTGAATAGTCAATAGAAATATGAAAAGGGATACTTTATTTACGATTGTCTCATTAAAAAACCTTTCCAAGCAAAACCCAGTGGGACAAAACCTTAGTAAGGAAAAAAGAGTACAATCAAGATAATTATATATAAAATATTTACCAAATTACTAAAAAAAACATATAAAAACATATAAAATATATATATGTTGTTCATAATTACAACGTATTACTCCCCATGGGAGTATCAAAATTATCCAAATTTTCAAAATCATCAACCCAATCATCTTGTACTTGTTGGCTTCTTCTGCAAGCATCCTCTCAATCTTTGACGCATATTACTATCTCTAGAATATCATCACTCATACATGTAAGCTGTTTATCAAGTACTCTACCACTACAACTAAATACTTGTTCACCGACAACTATGAACACTAGTATAG
The DNA here is from genome assembly GCA_946598075.1 of Artocarpus hirsutus. Lineage (NCBI taxonomy): Eukaryota > Viridiplantae > Streptophyta > Magnoliopsida > Rosales > Moraceae > Artocarpus > Artocarpus hirsutus. The sequence goes on from CAMOHE010051657.1 coordinate 5,810, forward strand.
TTAATATATTATGAGCCATTCTAGAGAGTTTAGGAAAGGTTCTTGACTGTGATCTCTAAATTTACAAAAAAAAAATCAAACTGATTAAAAACATGATCACCACTTTGGTCATTGAAAATGAATGTCACAAAATTTGTTTTCAGATAGTTTTACAATTCATTGCATGCTGAAGATGTGGATGATGCACCAAAACGAAATCTGGTGTAGCTAATCATACTTTCCTATAAAGAACCATGTGGCATAAATGTAGTACTCGCTAAAGGTGTAGGGGGCACTGTTTGGCCTCCTCTATTTTTTTAATTATATGCAGTAAATATATTGTTAAGTTTACTTGCATATTTTGAATGGCTATGATGTCAAAATGCACCCTCAATTTTTTCCTATACCTTTAAGCAAATATTCAACACCAGATATTTAAGTATTGGATCCAATATAGCGACTATGCAATACAAAGGTGGAGCATGCTCCCCATATGTTTTGAATTTTTATTCCATGAACTCAATAGATTCCCTAAACATGTCAAAATCTCTATGTGGATCGAAGGTTGCAGCAATATCATACAATTTATGTAATGCATGAAGAGAGGTGTGATAGTATACACTTAGAGTTAGAGAGTAGCTTCATAAAAAAACCTTCAAGAAATTGTAAAAACATGAAGCAATTTGCCAATCAAATTCTTGAAGTGACTAAGTTGGTTTCTTCAAGTTGTAATACACGATTATGACCTCTTTATATGGTAGCATGCATTTAGTATCAAATATGTTGAATTTCACCGGTGTCCCATGTCAATAGGAAGTTTTCTGGGTTTTATGTTTGCTCTTTTGCAAAGTTTAGCAAACTCTTCAATTCGAGAGTCAAAACTTGCTATGTAACTCAAGGCTATTCAAAGATTTTCCAAATAACCTTGAAAAAATTTCATGCTATCTTGACCACACAAGTTAATAGTAGACAAGCACATCTTTGATGAAAAAGTGTTCCGTCATGTTGTAGTCTCAAAGTTGTTTTAAAAAGGTAAATAGTAGCAGTATGGGTAAATGCATTGTTAAATGTGATGCTCAAAACATTTTCTTTAATGCCATAAAAATCAAAAACTTCTATGATGACATCATGAATGGCCTTAGAATCATGTGTTTAAGGAATTGGTCGAAAAACAATTAGCCTTTTTTTTTAAAAGACTAATCTTTATCCATGTAATATGCAGTTACATAGATATAGCTAATTTTGGTGCAACCTTCCCACAAATTAAATGTTCATGCAACAAATGCAATGAATAAACTAAAAGAAGTTACTAAATTTTTCCTCATTGAATAAAAAATTTTCATGGTGTTAGTTCTTGTGGTAGTTCTTGAAATACGCTTATATTGTAGATTATAAGCATTTTAAATATACTCCTCAAAGGCTAGATTATCAACAAGACTAATTAGTTATTGAGCATTAGCCAAATATCTAGCATGTCATTCTCTAGCTCTTTGTTGGTCATATGACCAATTGGTAACACTACTATCAAAGCTAAATTGAAGTGTTTGTTGACGACAATCAACATCACCTACACCATGCTTAGCTTTGTACTTTTGTGATGCCTCTCTAAGTGACCAGTCCTAGAATAGGATTTACCAGTGTAGTCTTGCTTGCACACTTGAAAATTATATTTTCTTTTTTTACACCTGTCTTATTTGTATGCATTACTAGATCAAAATGACTCTAAACTGGTGAAGTTTGCTGCACTTTTCTTTTGCCTTTTCGAGTCACTTCGAAGGAACCACCAACTTGAGATAGTGAGTCAACTTCAAGTTCTTTAAATGGATCATCAAATTGTTTGTCTTCAAATTTGAAACGTTGGCTCTCCTTCCATGAGATGATGTCATTGCTTCAATAAAAGAAAAACAATAAATTAACATAACACTATTAATAGAAATTAAATAAAATAATTACACAATAGAATTAACTTATAACAATTCAAAATTAATGAACAACAAATAAAATAAATTATACCTTCAAGTTTTTTTTCCTTTCTGAAGAACTATAAGTAAACTAAAAAAAGTAGACAATACGCAAGATTTGAGAAGTTTGTTAAATTAGTATCACTGTGAAGTTTCTACGTCTATTTATGGGTAAAAAAAAAGTTTATTTTTTATTCTTTAAAATCTTTTTTTTAATTTTTTATTTCAAATATGATTTGATTAGACAATTCACTAAAGACTTAAAGTCTCAGCTTTGCATATTGTAGGCTTTTTTTATGAGTCTCTATGTTAGGCCTGCCTTTTTTATAATTGCATGGAGGAATCTAATACCATGTTCACTTACAGGTGAACATGGCATGTATATATATTTATATAATATTTAATTCTTATACGTATTAAATAATAACAATAATAATAATTATATACATTAAGTATTTTGATGTGATAATACATGATCTATAGACTCAATATCTGAGTCTCAGCTTTACTTCTCAGAAGCAAAGCATGCCTACAAGCAAAAAAAAAAAAAAAAAAAAGCTTGCCAGGCTCTTGTAATGTGATGTGTGAGGCCTTGTCTCAGCTTTGCTTTTTGAAGAAGCAAAGCATGCCTACAAGCAAAAAAAAAAAAGCTTGCTACGATGTGATGTTGTGAGGACTTTTATTGAAGAAGGTCATACTTAGCCATGTTCACCCATGAATCAACATGAAAATATATATATATAAATATTTATGTGTATGTATGTATGTGTATATATATATATATATATATTTAAATAAAATTGGGCTACAATTGGCCTTCGATAAGCTGGCCCATTGTGGGCCTATATAGGTCTTACACATGCCAGCCTATTATGGGCCTAGATGTGCTGGCTCAACCTGGCCTAAGCCCGCCTGGTCCATAATTTTTCATAGGTTGTACTGGGCCGGCCTATGGGCCGATATATGTCTACTCAGCCTAACGCACTAATATTTATGAGTCAGGCCGTGCCTTATACAGTGACCTGCCATGCCAGTTCGACCTATCACTGTGTCAGGATAGGCCTGGACCCGCCCACGGGCCCCGATATTGTTTTGGTGAAGTACAAAACCTTGTCATTATTAAAAAGTACAAACCTTCATTTTCTAAAGCAATAAAAGGTTAATTTTATATATGGTCCCTAAAGTTTACCTTTGATCCCAATTTAGTCCTCAGCATTGAAAAAGTCTCATTTTGATCTCTAATTTTTTACTTTGTTTCAATTTTGGTCCTTCCGTTAGTTAGATGTTAAACATTTGATGAAAAACTTTTAAAATGTCCATTTTTATTCCCTAATTTATTACTGCATTCACTTTTGATCCCTCTATAATAAGTCAGAGTTATTAGGAACTAAAATTTGAAAATCTAAAGTGAAAAATTAAATATATTAATTTTGATGCATGTGATTAAAAAAACAATTTTATCCACTGTTAGTGAGATAATTTTTAATTTAAACAAATTTAATGTCAGTATAAAAGTATTCAACTCTACTTAAAAAAAAAAACTAAAGCTCATCTAAAAAATAATATGATAATTGTTTTTTATTTTAGTTACAAAATCAAAAACGTTGTATTTAGTTTTTCACTTGTTTTTTAGTTACAATCCTTAATAATACATTGTTCATAAAAGGATCAAAAAATAAAATAAAGTAATAGACTAAAGACCAAAAGTGAAACCGAGTAATAGATTTGGGACCAGAGTGGGACACTTTAAGAATATTCCTTTAAATATTTAACATCTAACTAACTGAGGGACAAAAACTGAATCAAAATAAAAGAATAAGGAAAAAAAAAAGGGACTTTTTAAATGTTGGGAATTAAACTAGGAATAAGGGTAAAGTTTAGGGACTATATGTAATTAACCTAAAAAAAAAGATGAATTACATAAGCATACCTTCTAGTTTTCAATTATTTCTTAATCTATTTTCTGTTATTAAAAACTACAAAAATATCATTTAAATTTGAAAAACTTTTTTTAATTTTATGGGAATTCTTATGGTGGAGAAGGTAATTTTGTTCCACCGTTGAAGCATGGTGTTTTAGCTATTAGATTAACCTTTTAACGGTCTAATCTATAACTTTCCACAATAGAAATTTACATGTTTCATACAAAATTGCTTCCAGTTATAGATAACACCATCAAAAAGTTAATCTGAGACTAAAGCACCATACTCCACCAATAGGGCAATATTGTCTTTTCTATCATAAGAGTTTTTTTATTTTATCTCTAACAATTTGTATATGACAAAAAAAAGGAATAAAAATACCCTTAATTAGAGACCATTTAACTCTCAAAATATTTTTTCCTTGAGAATTTTAAAAAGCATAAAACTCAAGATCTTTTTCTTAACTTGATGTTTTGTTTTAGGGCTTTAATGATTTTTAAATCTGTAAAATATTTTTTATGAACTACTTTAGGATAGTTACACCATTTTGCTAAAATTCTTACCTTCACAAAGTATACCATAGATAGAATTGAAATATTTTTTAAAATTTAAATAGATATCTATACAGTTTCTAAAAATAGAAGAACAAGTTGAGAAATAATTATCACTAAAAGGTATAATTTTGCAACCAAAAAGGGGAGTTGCTCAAGAATGACTTTTAGCTTGATTAGGGAATTTTATTGATCATGAAAATACCAACAATGGTCCTTCCTAGGGGTAAAATATATTTTCCTTGATCTACTCCTACACAGATTCCTTCTTCCAAAATCTACATAGAATTAGAGAACAATCCTCCTTTTCAAAGAATAGATGAAAGGTCTGTAATCTCTAACGTCAACAATATATATATATATATATATATATATATATATATATGTTTAATAATATATATTATGATAATTGGCATAATTTTTAGCACTTACAGAGAATTTAGGTCTTTCTATGCGAAGAGCAGAATATCCAATTTGAAAGAAATGTTTGAAAAAAAAAAATGTTTGTGCAGCATTTACCAAGAATTCGGGCCTTGCACACGCTTCCAGAAAGAACAAAATCCTATAGGACATCAATGGTGTCGAATACCACAAATTAATAAAGAGGAGTCTTAAACCTACAAACAAGGTCCACCTTTTATTAGTTGTGATGCCTAATACCGATAAATACCAAGATTTTTTCTTCAAAAGCTATAGTTTTAAGATGCAACTGTGGAAGATTATGTTGCTTTGGTCTTTATGCACACGGGAGAAGGATAAATAGAGCCCTTAAAAAAAGATAATTAGAGACCACGTGACCTCATATATCTGGTAGTAAAATTGGAGTAGATAGGTTTGACAACAAAGAAAGCCCAACAGAATTTTAGTGAATCTTGATTAATCTAATTATTCTAATCATGATTAGTCTAATTATGCTAAAGGAACTTATTTATGTTGTTATGTTGTTATAATATGTATGCCTGAGTACGTTTAAGGAATTAGCTTCCAATTGAGAAGTATTTTTATGAAATGAATGATCAATGATTTATATTTAAAGAAAAAGAGTATATATGCGGAATTCTTGAGCCATTTTATGGAATCCTTTTTTATTCGAAACTTATAGGGGCTGTGATTATGCATTGAGGATCCTGTATAGTAAGCCAAAATTCTCTAGGGAGATTTTCACTTGTCACTTTCATTCTCTATTCGTTAAAGGTAAGTGATTATGCGTGTAAAGCATGATTTCACTTTTATAAGCATAAACATACACGCATGTTTTCATAAGTTTCATCATAAAATAAATATTATAATGTTGGATAAGGCTGCTCAAAATAACCAGAGTACCAAAACTGACCCCAAATCGATTGGTAAAAACTGAAAAAAATCAATTCCAAGGTAAAAACTGACTACCTATGTATGGTCGTCAGTTATCAGAAAAGTTTTTTTTCTTTTTTTCGTTGGACAAAAATTAACTAACCAAGGATTTTCTCAAACTTATATTCGTATATACGTGCATTAATATATTAATATTATGATTTACGTAATGTATATGTCAAACATTTGATATTATAAGTTATATAAGGTTTTAGACTTTTCTAGACTCTAATACATTAAATTTGGACTCAAAAAGACAGAAAAAAAGACCAGGCTATTGCTCTTCATTTATTGGGTCACTATCTGTATTCTTGTTGGTTGCTCTGTCTAAAACCCGCCATCAAATCGACCACCATAAAGTGACCGAATCTCCCTTAAACCAATCAATGCTAGGTTCGCCTTTCTCAAAACGACCACCGTCGCACCATCGCTCAAAAACCGACCAACTAAAAACTAATATTTTTGACCGACGAATGTCCCTAGTATTGGGATGGAGATTTATAAGGGTATGTTGCTTGGCCTTATAATCTCAATGCTTGAAAGAATGGGTCAATTTGAGAAATACCACTTCTATAGAATTATCTTTCAATTTACCATTTTTATGAGAAAATGTAAAACATGCTATTTCCAAAAAGTGTAAAGACAATTTGTTTCCAAAGTGTTTAGGGTTAAGGTTGAGTAAATATGTGATGTAAGGGTATTTTAGCCTTTTTAACGATAAGAAATAGTATGAACCAAATAAAGGAAAAAAAAGGTGTTAGAATACAAAAGTGGTAGTAAAAAGTGATAAACCACTTAATTTACTCTGAAAGAATGTTGGTGAATCTTTTAAAGAAATATTAGAGGTGACAATTGGGTCAGGCCGTCCATGCTAGCCCTCTACAATGCTAGGCTCGGCCCAACTTTGTACTATAGTAGACCGGGCTAACCTAGCACTTTTGATGGACTAGGACTGGGCCTAACACCCCAAGCCCATGGAGGGCTTAGGCCAACCTAGCCTTGGCCCTTCAAGTGCTTAAAAAAATATACTTATTTTGTCAATAAAAATTAGCCAACCGCTAAAGTAGACACTTATTTGTGTAATTTTTTTATTTTTGATTATATTTTAATGTTCACACACATATTACAAGTTTAAAATATAAGTTGCATTAGCTACATATTGAGAAAGAGAAAATTTTCTTTTTCTCAATATTCTATATAATATTTAGAAGTTTTTTTTAATACTTAGTCGTTCCATAATTTCATACTTATTAATTTTTTTTTTTATAAAAACTCATTACAATAATAAATAAAAAATTTTGAAATTTAATATTATAAAGTCAAGCCTATAGTATTGACCCTACAGGGTTTAGGCCTAGGCCCAACACGGCCCTCTATTATTGAGGGCCAGGCCTGGCATGGCCCAGGCTTGTCGTGGGGCCACGGTCAAAAGGACTACAGGCACCTTTTTAACACCTCTAGAAAACGTGGTCTAATAAAGAGTAAGCCATTATGAGTTAAGGAAAGTATGCTCTACACATGTTGTGAGACTAGTAACATACCAAGGGGCCCAAATTGAAGGTTTTTAATAAAAGAACTATCGAAGGAACTTTTTTTTAAAATTGTATTGAAGGAACTTTTTAATGATGCATTAAAGGATTTTGCTTTTACTCTAAGTGCTCTCCTATTATAGTTCTTGTGATGTAGGTAAGTAAATAAATTTCTCCTAAAAGTTGACTGAGCTCAAGAACTAAAGTCCCATGACTTGATATTCTAAGACTAAGATTGTAAATTTACTAAGGAGATTATACTATTAGACTTATGTAAGAGTAGTTTCCACTTTTATATTGTCTTAAATTTGAATTGATTTTAAGTAAATGAGAAGAAGCACTTTTTAAGTTGATAAACAAGCTGTTAGTTTCAGGAGGGTCACAATTTTGTTGCTTGTATTATAATCCGTAAGGTACATTGAATTATGTTATATTATATTAAATCAAAATACAATATGGAGTTTGGTGTGGAGAAAGACTAAACACTTAATGGTACCATTATACTATATAAAGCAAAATTATACGAATAACAGCAGGGGTTGGGGAATTTTTCTTTTGTCCCCATTCTTGCTCTCCAAAACCGTCCTCTTACTACAAAGGAGGGTTGTGATGGAGCCCCAAAATTCTTGTTGGGGGAAATTTCCGCACTCGCCCCAATCCCCAGCATAACATTGATCGTCGTGAAAAATTTTTAAAGTTATAAACAAAAGAATGAGATGAAATTAATTCAAAATTCTATTCAATTTTATCATATTAAACAAATAAAATAAAATTCAAACCATATTTATATACTTAGAGAGAGAAAACATAATAACATTAATATATTTTTTGAGGGAGGAGATGGGGCAGAGAATGTTCTAGCCACTCCCACCCTTACCTTAGCCCATGGAAAAAAAACTTTCTCACCCCGCCCCTATTAGGGGCAAGTCTCTACGAGGCCCTGTCCCTACAGGAAGCCCTAAAAATCATTGTCAACTAAAGGCCTCTCCGTAGTCTAAGTAGAGGTTGGGGGTCAAGATTGAGATTGAGGACAAGGTTCACATTGGGGCGACACTATGGTGGTGATGAGGATAAGGCCAAGGTCAATCTCACCTGGCCCAACTCACCCTGGTTTCTACATCAACCCAATCCCAGCCACAACCTCGACCCTGACACCAAACACGATCCTAGCCTGATCCCAACCACAATTCCACCCCTGGCTAGTCCTAACCTCGGCCTAGATATTGATCTTAGTGTTAGCTTGACTCCTACTTTAGTCCTGACTAAATCGTGACCACAATTTCGAATCAACTTCATTTCCAATCTTGGTCTCAGGCCAACTGATCTCGAGCCCAACCTAGCTTCAATCACGATCCTTGTCAACCTTGACTAATGTATTTGAGTTTTAATCATGGTTGTGGTTGAGTTCAGGTTGGGGTAAAGAGACACAAAGAAGATAGATTCTAGGGAGAATAGAGACAGTGAATGGAGAAAATAAGAAGAGACAAAATAAAGGCGATAATTAAAGAAGAAAGAAATTGAATAGACAGAATTAAGAGAGAAAATTAAGATAGACGTTGAGTAAAAAGAGATGAGGGAAAGGGGATGATAACAAAGATCTCCCCTATGTTTTTTTTCTTTTTTCTGAAATTGATTTTTTTGTAATACTGTGCTTATCCCAACAATTTTAGAATTTATGTTAAATCATCCTCTATAATGTATTTTGCTCAAAATAACAGCATACAAAACCAATTTTAATCTTACTTTTTAACTTTAATTTATTTAAGAATGTCATCCAAACTACACTGTTGACTACAATTTCCCCCAAAAAAACAAAAAAGAATAACATAATGTGACACAGTACTAGAAAAGTAAGTTTTAATAGATAATACAAGATATTTTTTTTCATTAATTTACTGTTCGTATTAACCTATATAATACAATAGTCATGGAATGAATGTAAAACATTCTCAATCAATTTATTCTTTTTGAGATGCGTCATGAATTTTAGCACCAAAAACAAAGGGTCATAAATATCTATATAATTTTCACTATAAGCCTACAAAGTGTATGCAACTGGTCGATAGGGATGCGTTGGTATGACTATATAATATAGACGACTATTGTTGTAACTATCAGTTTTTCATTCTAGGTTCTCCACTTGGATGGTTCTAGCACCTTCATCAGGACCGTTGGCCACACAACCCATGAGGAGATTCACCGCCGTTGGATGATCAAAACTGCTTTTGTTGAAGTTGTCTGCATCATGGACAATCTCTTTCTTGACATGGACGGCTCTATATGTCTCCATGTTACGGCAGTTTCCGCTTATTCTGTGTCTTCTAGCTAACTCGGTACGGTCACAAAATGCACCAGATATATTGAAAAGATCAAAACCAAACCAGGCCATAACTTGATTTTGAGTCATATGAACGTCTTTGTGATGTCATAGATAAGGGCATTTGTCAATTCTCATTACTGAAACAAGGAATGCGAGTTTCTTTTACGAGCATTACTATAAAGCACCAATGGCGCTAATCCTTATCCATTAATAAAGGTGGAGGCCTGCAGTATAACACCTACATGTGAAACCTACTTTTTGTCAGTAAGCAGCCCTAAGTATTTTTTTTCTTTTTTGGTTATTGGGGGAATAGGTAATAACTTTTTGTTTACAAGCAATCCTATTAAATGTCATGGGATTATAACCCCCACTAGTAATAAAACTATAAGACTTAATCTAAAAAGTACTAGATTAAGCCTATAATTTTAAAAGTAATGGGATTATAACTCTAGATTTTTCTTTACCAATAAGCGGACAATGAATGAAATGAGTCCTTTAAGGTAGAGGAAGAAAAGGGAAAGTGGGGTTTGCTGTGTAAAGAGCAGTCCAAATCCAATCTTAAAAAAAGGTTTAGGACCACCAAGTACCTGATGATTTTTTTGAGGGAATCCATATTAAATGCTTAACAAGTATGTTGTCGGTTTTGCTTCTAAAACTCATCTGATGCAGATTTTTCTTTCCCATTGAGAATTCAGGAATAAAAAAGGCTTTAAAACATAGTTTTTACCTCTATTTTTCTTCATATCCAAACCAAGCATAGAACTTTTTGGAGAACATATAGGAATAGGGTATCAGAGGTTATTTTTTGAGAAAACTTTACTCTCCTTAAACAAAATTCACAAAACACATCAAAGATTATATGTCTAATCCCACAATTAATCAATAAACTTCAAAACAAAATCAGTGATTCTCATCCAGGTAGTTTCTGCAAGAATAATAGTCTTGTAGTTACAACAGAAGATATTCAACCCTACAAGGACTCTTATGGTAAAAAAAAAAATTCGACAGATACAGCAAGCTAATATCGCACAATGCTTACAGCCTTCTACAAGAGGGCTGATTTCAACTTTACATGACAAGCAACCTAGGAATAGTCATTTCTTCCCCTCCATTTTTTCCGCCATAGACCAAAATGCGAATATTCCATTAATACCAGCAATCAGAAAAGTGTAAAACTAATTCCCCGGTGTA
>CAMOHE010051659.1:0-99786 GCA_946598075.1 Artocarpus hirsutus
TCTATTTAAAACAACTTTATCTAGATAATCTCTAAGATAATAAATAGATTCCTAATAATTCTACAAGTTTATCTTGATATAATTTATTCAAAATTAAATCAACTGATAAACAGACAAGAATTATCCGATCCTAATAATTCAACAAGTTTAATCTTAAATTAATTTTGTCACAAAATTAATTCAATCGATAAACAGACATGAATTATTTGATTCTTTCAAATTTCAACCAATCTAATAAATCTGACGTAAGTCACCAATTATTAGAAAAGCACGTCGTATCGTTACAGGATTTTGTGAGCTAGCAAAGGAGACCAAATGGATCTATATAGTTCAAGCTCTCGAAAATTATGAAACCCAATATCCTAGATATACATTTCATAATTATCAACTCCAACGCTACTCCACTAAAAGCTTGGAGCTGCACTCTCGAACTCTATAGAATTACAAAGCCCGTATAGCTAAGTCTCCATGACATATCATAGTGTATCGTATCCCCATAAAGATTATCCATAATCGGCTTAAGGACAAATTCTGTCTTACCTTCCCGATTATTTTTATCTTACGTTCCATCATCTCACCATCAGAAAACTTACCATCCAAAGACAGTATAGCATTCAGTTACACCTATGTATCCAAATGGTTGAGAGCTCCAATTTCCTAATTACAGGATAACGCATATAAGAGGATATCACTACTCCTAAAGAGGAGCTATGGATTCCATATCTATGAATAATAGATCTACGTCATCAAGAGTCATGCCTCCAACATATTGGCATGCATACCACTATTAAGATGTGGGTGTCACCCTTTGGTACATCAAAAGACACAAGTCAAGACAACAGGCCCACTAGTCATCTTAGGATTAAGATACAATACAAATGATTGTCTAAAGTGAATCGATTTGCCAAGACAGAATTATTAATCCAAATCAATTCACATTATGTCCCGATCCAACACATCATCACCTATGACAATGTGCCAATGTTTCTATTCACGGAGTCCACCTCTGATGGTCAAGACAAACCATCTCCCAATAGGGATATAGACAACATAACAATCTTTAAATAAATAAAGCGCCTAACTTTATTCCCTCGATTGCGGGTCTTATGATTTAGACTGTCACCTTAAGAATCGTGTCTTTCGCATAATCTGTCCATCATATGCCCAATTCTTAAAGGTTTAGATCGATAGTCTCAGACTATTGTTTGCTTATCATACATTCAACAAATATGAACGAAAGAGGACAAGATTTGGTATATAAATAATAAATGAATTCTTTATTGATAAAAATGTCTCCAAAAACTCATTACATTTTTACTCCTTAGGGCATACATGTCTAACAATAGCATGATCACAAACTCATAAATTTACGTAAAAACCATAGCTTTGATACCAATTGTTGGAAAAAAAGTACGTAGCAAAAATTTTAAAATTTTTATATTGGACTATTTTCAAAACACAAGTTTAACACACTATATGCAAAAATTAACTAGATCTTACTAACATTTGTATGTCGAAGAGCTCCTACAATCCGTGTAGAGAAGGGTGTTCCAAAAGAGCCTCAACCGACTGGTTTTCTTTGCTATTCTCTATCCATGATTGGAGTGTTTATGGACACATCGTACAGCTCTTCCCTGGTGATTCTCTTTCGAACCAATTTTAAAAACTCGAAACTAGTGTTTATGATTTGTGAACAATAACTCTCAAAGAGTTTTAGAGACTCACAAACTAAAGTACTCACTCTTAATTTCTCAACTGATCTAAATAACATAGAAAACTCACTCCCTATTTATAGAGGTCGTCTCTAGAGTTGGTCATTATCAAATAAGGCCTCAAAAATTTGAATCTAGATCAATATCTGATAAAATCTCTTTTGAAACGAGTGATCAAATTGTCGTTCGGTTGGCAAGCTGAGCTAGCAAATCGGCCTGCTGAACTTACTCCATCGGCATGCCAAACTTGAAGATCAGCCTACCGAACTTACGATAAATGATCCTTACGAATCTTTTATTTTCCACCTTAGATTTTTTGGACAAAGCCTTAGTTTTTATTCAAATAACCTGATAGAGAAGTTATCTGATTAAAACAACTATATCTAGATAATCTCTAGGAAAATAAATATTTCGGATAATTCAACAACTTTATCTTGAATTAATTTATATAAAATTAATTCAACAGATAAACAGATATGAATCATCTAATCCTATCAAATTTCAGCCAATTTAATAATTTAAAATAAGTCACAAATTTATTGGAGAAGCACACCATATCGTTACAGGATTTATTATGAGCTAGTAAGGGGGACTTGATGGACCTATATAGTTCAAGCACCCGATAATTATAAAACCCAATATCCCAGATATATATTGCATAATTATCAACTCTAAAGCTACTCCACTAAAAGCTTAAAGCTGTACTCTCGAACTATATAAAATTACAAAGCCCAAATAGCTAAGTATCCATAAAATATCATAATGTATCGTTTCCTTATACGATATCCATAATCGGTTTAAGGATAAATTATATCTTACCTTTCCAATTATTTTTCTTTTACTTTCCATTATCTCACCATCGGAAAACTTACCATCCAAAGATAGTATACCATTCGATTACACCTATGTATCCAAATGGTTGAGTGCTCCAATTTTCCAATTATAGGAAAACGCATATAAGAGGATATCATCAACTCCTAAAAAGGAGCTATGGATTTCGTATCTATGAATAACAGGTCTACACTATCAAGAGTCATGTCTCCAATATATCAGCATGCATACCAACATAAAATATGGATGTCACCCTTTGGTACATCAAAAGACATAAGTCAAGACAACTGGCCCACCAAATATTTCAGGATTAAGATACAACATATATGATTGTCTAAAGTGAATTGATTTGTCGAGATAGAATTGTTAATCTAAATCAATTACACTTTATATCCTGATTCAATATATCATCACCTATGACAATGTACCAATGTTTCTATTCGTAGAGTCTACCTCCGATGGCCAAGACAAACCATATCTCGTTAGGGATATAGACAACATAACAATCTTTGCTTAAATAAAGTGCCCAACTTTATTCCCTTGATTACAGATCTTATGATTTAGACCGTCACCTTAAGAATCATGTCTTCTATATAATATGTCCATTATATGCCTAATTCTTAAGGTTTAGGCCGACAATCTCAGACTTTAGTTTGCTTAACATACATTCAACAAATATGAACATAAAGCAAACAACATTTGGTATATGAATAATAAATGAATTCTTTATTAATAAAAATACCTCAAAAAACATATTACATTTTCACTCCTTAGGGCATATATGTCTAACAGACACCTTTAGAGAAGATGGAGAATATGTGCCTTGTTTAAGATATATGTGCCTTTTTTTTTTTTTGGTAATGTATCTGGTTTATCTTGTGGTGAGGAGAAAGAAAACTAAGGAATGGTTATATTTGATATTTTATTTGAGTATAAATTCACATTTACATTTAATTGGCCTATTAATTATAATTTTGTAAAATTTGGCCTATTAATTTCAATCTCTCTTTTAATATGGTCTAAATTCCCTTTGTCTCCTTGTTTTTGGTGACATAAACCAAGATAATATGGGCTTCTGGGTATATATCAATGTCTTTACCTTATAAATAAATTCCTATCACAGTCTTATAAAGAATAAAGGGCCTCCTTAAATAATGATAATAATAATTGAGGGCTTGTCTTTGTTCCACAAACTATAGACTACACATTCATTTAGATAATTATCTTGCAATCATATCTTTCTGCACATAAATCCTAAATATGCATGATAAAAGATTTAGTTTCAAAAGTCCCAATGCTTTATTTTGCTCGAACAATATGAATGTAAATAAAATATACACTAAAACATAATAGGATGTTTGAGGGAAGAGTTGGAACTCATAGTTAAAATTCTTGTACCGTAACATATAAGAGCTTTACACGGTAGCATATGAGAGCTTTGCACGGTAGCATATGAGAACTTTATACTATAAAGAGCTAATAATCTTCTCCCAAACGCCTTAAAAATGAATCTATTATGGTTTATTTGTTGGTATAAAAGTGTCTTTAAATACATCAATCACATTTAATCATTAGGGTAATAATCCCAACACACGGTTCTCAAGGTTTTCTACTTTTGCTTCTCAATCGCCTTTCAGTAACTGACTTGGTGCATTAAAACCTTAGACCTTTCCTCCTCTATTTTCTCCATCCAACATTACTGCACCGTCTTCGAAGTGAAAACTAGTATTCAAAGCATAGTTGATAAGAGAGACAACAGGAATCTTCCAACTATCATGCAAAGAACTAATCAAACATAAAACATGAATATCATCATTTAGCTTCATTTTTATTCCACCTATTCCTTCATTATCTTGAAAAATATTCAAGTGCTCAGAATTAGAGGTACCATTATGATAATAAATAAGCTTTTTTAATAAAGAAAAGCTTAAAATTCAAACAAAATAGTCAATTCCTTATGAGCGTTAGTTTTCACTGGCAACATGTTGATGCGTAGTATTGTCCACTCACTAACTATTTTTTTCCCCAAATAATCTTTCTATTCTGTCTTATCCGTCTTCTATCAAAAATATCCATTGATTTGCCACTACTACCTAGAAGAGTACCTTCATAATCAAAACAACAAAGCAAATCTTCCATTCTCTGCTGCCAAGTTGAATAATTTGAAACCGTAAGTTGAATAATTTGAATTACCACTATTTCCTGAATCCTCCATTTAACTAACACAGGATTAAAAATTTCCAAATAACCAAACTCTCTGATACTACTTGTTGAAAAAAAAAAGCCCATAATTTCATAGAATTCATTTTATAAATTGATCATAAAAAAAAGAAAAAACAAAACAAAAAATGACGGAAATCAAATGGGCATACAAGGCAATCAACATCAAGTAGAGAGGCAAAATAAATAAACACCATTCATAAAAAATTAAGATATGGCAAATTTTTAGCTAGAAAACCCTCCAATATGAAGAGAAAAACTCGGGCTTCCAGCCACTCAAGAACTTTTAAATTAATGAGTACACCAAGTTCTTCTTTAGCAACAAAGTTAAAAGGCTAACAATCATCGACAATTTACCTAAAGATGGATTTCAACAAATGTTCATCAAACTGAAAAAGTTTGAGTCTCAGAAAATACTTGCATTATAGAGAGATTAAAAAAAAAAAAATCAAACTGGCAGAAACATAGCTTATACTGCCGCCTGCAGGTACAACATACTGAAATTGAAAGAAGATGGAAGGAAGATTCACTGCTAGGTTTCACTTGAAAAAGCTCACGAAACTGTTATCTCAGTCCACCTCTCTCTCTCTCTCTCTCTCTCTCTCTATGCCTCTGTGCCTCGCCCAAGATGAACTTCTGCTAGGACTGCTTAACGATTAACCAAATTAATTAACCCCCATTGTTTATTAAATAAAATAAGCCCCATTGACTTTCTATCTAAAAACATCACTTCTCTAATTTAACTTAACGCACCTAATTGAAAATAAAATGCAAATTAAATAAGATTTTTTTTAAAAAAAATACAAAGTGGGATAAACACTTGCATATCTTCTCAAATTAAAATTTTGCCATATCCTATGATTGTTGTTTATTTATTTTTATGTACGTTCTAAGTGGGTGTTTATTGCGAGAATGTCCTCAAAAGGTTCTCATGATGTGCAGATACCACAAGATATTTGCAAAAGCATAACACAATTAGGGAGAGGTTCTTTTGCATGAAAGGATGTTTGACAAAATTAGTTGGAGCCAACTTTTTAGTTAACGAATATGTAAAACTTCGACACGTTACAATGTTTTTTGAAAAAAAAAGTTAGTTCTAATTAACTTTATCAAACATAGAAATAAGAAAAGGATATTCACAAAAAAAAAAATGGTGATTGAAAAAAGGGAATGTGTTTGCGTCAAAGTATTCGTATGCACAATAAAATGAAAGCAGTCACATGGGGAACCTAGAGAAGTTACTTTTTCTGCTCAAAGGTTTTTTTTTTTCTTTTTTTTAATATTGAAAGTTACAAAGCCAGAAGAAGATGAAAAGTGGTCCTCTAAATCTCTCTATTCCTTTCAATATCCCACACACAGGCTGCTAAAGGAAAACCAAATAATGCAAAGTATGATGTTGGGTCACATGGAAATACAATAGAAAAAGAAAAAAAAAAGAAAAAAAAAAAAGAAGAAAGCTGCTGACACACACCCCACACACATGCCTTTGCCTCGCCCCCATTTACATTTCTGCACATGCTCTCTGTCCCACCGCCTTCCTTCTTACCCCCTATGCCAGCTCTCCCTGCATACTACCACACCATATCAAACCCCTTTTTTTTCACTTGAGTATCTCCTCTCTAGTTATACAACATTAATTAATTTAGCACTCTCTCATATCATTATCACCTGCGGTCTATTTCAACGTAAATCAAAATCACAAACTCACTGCTGCATGATACCAAAAACCTCACAGCGTTCATCATCACTACTACATAAATGGTATACACACCCACATTGAAAAAAGGTGAAACATATTAATTATATATAGTTAGCCAACTATATTATATGCACTTTGAGCATATTTTCTTTTGCATTTTTTTATCTGGTTATCTTCTCCTTTGTCTCCCTTGATTAGCGTCTCTGAGAATCATATCATGATGTTCTATAGAGATGGTGGAACAGGGGTGGCGGTGGAGTCGTCGACGTCGAGAGGGGGAGTGGCAGGGGCAGTCGGGCGGCGGGCGGCGAGGAGGGTGCATTGGAGGTGCCTGTGGCAAGTGATCAAGTGGTCGTTGGTGAGGCCAGCGGCTTGCATGAATGAGTGAACAACGGTGGGGCCCACGAACCTAAGCCCCCTCTTGACCATGTCCTTGCTAATGCTCTCTGATTTTGACGTCTTCACTGGGATTCTTTGCCCTGACTTGTATTGGGTTGATATGGGCTTGTGATTCACAAAGCCCCATAAGTATTTTTCAAATGACCCGAACTCCCTTTTTATCTGTCACACCATTGTGTGTGTGTATATATATGTACATGAATCAGATATTTGCAGTAGCAAATTGCATATGTATAAAGGTCACTTGTATTTAAATTGCTTTGAAAACACACAATTTAAGAATTTCACATCAAGTAGGAGACGCACGCATAATCGAACAAAATATCCTACATATACACACATAGTTATATAAAATTATGACTTTTTTTATTTACAAAAAAAAAAAAAAAAACAATTAAGGTGAAAGAACCTCTAGCGTATATAAACGCATATTTTTATTTTATTTTCTTTTTTTAAAAAAAAAAAAAATATGACATATCTAAGAATGTTTGTTTATTTATTTACTGTAGTCCCCGACCTACGGTATTATTCCCTTTTTTCTATGGATCATTTTCATAGTGATAGTGGTGAACAGGAAAGGATGAGGCGGAGTTGTTAAAATCAGGACAGGTTGGAACTCACATGCAAACAAACTTTCCAACATGCCATCATCAGAATGACAGAAATTTTGAAAACAATACATAATCGTCATTAGCCTGCTTGTTAACTATAATAATAAAATGATAATAATAATAATATATTTGTTTCTCAAACCAGTTCTTTTTTCTTAATTATATATTAATTGTATTACCTCGAGAATTCGGTTAGAGTTGTCGACGACTCCACGGACACGGGTGATATCAATGGCATATTGGGAACTAACTGAAATCATGTGTTTGTCAGTGAAGCTTCCAACAGTTTGTGGATCAAAGTCTGAGAATGCTTTTCTGAATTCATGACGTTTCTTTAAAATTGTAGTCCAATCTGACCCAACTTGAGCTCCACTCAGAACCAGCAATTCAAACAACATCCTGTGCATGTCTCAATTAAAATTATATATTATAAACAAAAATAATTTTTATGTATTAATTAAAAGAATTCTCATGATTAAGCCATGTAAACATTTTAATTACCAAATAATAATAATAATAATAATAATAATTATGATTATCATTTTAAAAAAAAGAGAGAGAATATAAGGCTTACTTGTCATCATGGACAGGAACTCCCCATTCTTCGTCATGATAAGCAACGTATATTGGATCTAAAGCATTGAAAAGGAAGAAAAAGGCAGCCAAAAAGAAATCAGCGTTAATCTCCCATTTTCATGCTCACAGCTTAATTAACAAAAAAAAAGTATTAGAGAAAATAATTTGCAGCAGGGCTCTATTGAAATACCCTAATAATAATAGTAGTACATAATTAGACAGTTATATCATATATATTTCTGACACGATTTAATTGTTGAAAACATTTGAAGGAATTTTAGAAACATGTTCGAAAATTAGTTAAAAAGGACCTGAATTGGCAGTGATAAAACTGCATCTTTTGTGTTCCTCGGTGGTCTTGCTGGGCATGAAATGAACTGCATTATCTCTTTCAAGTTTAGCAGATTTGGATCTTCCATAATGGGCAATCCTCATCTTCCTCTGCGCGTGTTGGAGAGCCATTTGTTCCCTCCTCACAGCGGCTATGCTTCCCGGTGACTCGGTTATCAAAGAAGATAAATAACTCAATGAAGCCTCAATAGAAGAAGAAGGAACACCACCATTAACGTTATGATCAAGGGTATTACAACTAGGCGTAGTACTAACAACCCCCTTAAAGCTTTTAGACGTCTTCCTATCCAAAAGCTTAGCAGCTCTCGCAGGGGTAACCACCTTTTCTGAGCTCGAGTTCAGCCCATTGCCGGCGTTGTCGTTACCTCGCTTTATATCGGGAAGCCTCGGAGATTTGGACTTGGGAGAAATCGGCGGGGTCAATGATGTCATGTTAGCAGTTTTGGAATTAGGGGTAGTAATTCTAGGACTAGTAAGCGAAGAAGAAGAATTAAAAGAAGTTGGTGGCGGGGGTGGCAAAGTGATAGAATATGGGGTGCCAATTTTCTTGACCGAGTTTGAGTTTCGCCTTTCGAGCATAGGAACCCGATTGCAAGTGGGCTGCAGAACCGGCCTGCCATTGATTTTCGCCACACTACCGGGCGCCATTGAGACGCCAATGGTCACCTTGTCCTCCGAGGTGCACATTTTTTTTTTTTTTTGGATATATGTAATTATATAATGTATTGGGATGTGATTGACGTGGTTTGGGAATTAGAATGGGAAGAAAAATGGAGTGTTTGGGGAAAGAGAGAGAATTATATGAATGGTGGAATTGGAGTTAAGGAGGGAAAGGGAGAGAGTCGAGGGGTGGTTTATATAAACAAGGAAGGGGAAATAGGAAAGTGGGGAGGAAGGAGAAAAGGAAATTAAGTTGCGAACACATGTGGAGATGTTGGGGTCTGCCTTACAAGGTCTTGTGAAGGGGCATTACTTTTTTTGTTAATCAAACCCACGAGGGATGGACAATCACACACGCCTTCTTACTTGGCCCATTTGCCTTTGTTTCCTTTCCCCTATGCCTGCTAATTATTTAATTAATTCATTCTATTTGTTTATTTACTAAGTTGTTATAATATGCAATAGGCTGGAGAGAATCAAGGAGGGATTCGCTAGCTGCTAGCTAGGTGTGCATTGGAATGGCAGTGATAATATATAAATAGGTATACCATATGTAATGTCACATTGTATACTTAATCCCCAATTAGCGACTTTTAGCTTTTTTTTTTTTTCTTTTTCTTTTTTTCTAATTGAAATAGGCCATGGTCACTATTTTTTTTTTTTGAAGTGAGTTTATTTATTTTTGTTTTTATAATTAAAAATTATAGACTAAAGTATGAATTCTCCGGTGGGTTATGACTTGGAGACTTCCCCCATTTCCGTTTTATGGGTTGATTCTCTTGGGTATTCCAGAAGTTAAAGCAGCTAGAGTGGTGGATAAGGAAGGTAACAAAAAGGCTGCAGATGAAAAGAACCAATTATCAATATCCACTTTCTAGCTGGAGGGAATCCCTCTCTTGTTTTATGAGAACAAGTAAATAAGGTAGACAATATTTATAGAACCACAAAAATAGGGCCCTTTCTGGTGGGGGAGCACTAAACTATACGTGCATTATAACAACTTTAAGTGTAAATCCTTTTTAGGTTAAAATCGGTTAGGATCTAGTTGTTACAACTAATTAAAATATTTTATTAATGATAATCAAACAGAACATCATATTAGGAGTCCGTATGAAACTTTTCTGAAGATTCATCGAAGTATTAATGGATACATACATGCATATATATATATATATATATATATATAAATACGTGCATCTTTATGTCATTAATTAGCTAGCTTATTCTCAAATTACTTTCCAGATAAAATAAGCTGCATTGGTTATTCCTTATTACATCAGCAAATAGGTCACTGGCCACTGGGATATATGATCGTACATATGACTTTTTCAGCATGAGCAAAACACTAGTATAATATACCATGCTCTTTAAAGCAAATGAAGCCATAGAAGTTTGGGCAGAGATGAGGCAAATAAAAAGAGGAAGAATTTTAGAGCAGGCGGAATAAATTTCAAGAGATGCTAAATATAACTTTAAGAGGGGTGAAACATAAATTTTATTAATTTTATATACAAATTTTTTTTTAAAAAAAAAAGCAAAATGGCCTTCCCTTAGTACGTGAGTGGCTCTGTCCGGTTTGAAAGGGTTGCGTTGTTAACACGTCACGAGCTAACAAGGAGTCAAAGCCCCTTCTCAGATATGAAAAGGATATAAACGAAGAAATGAACAATTATTGCAATGTTGGGCTTTACAGTTATGCCCCTCATTCAAAACTTAAATGGACTCAAAATCCCATTTACAGTTACAGAAAATGTTTAGAGTATCAACACAACATACCTTATAATTAGTAACTATTGGTATTCTCCTGATGTGATCTAATAATTGCAAGTATTCATATTGATAATCGACGTCCGGTCGATTGGTGATCATCGGTTTGTGATTGTCGTTATACCGACTAGATACCAATTAATAACCATAGTGATGATATCAACCGGTAATCGCTAGGACCACCTATATATATCCGCTGATTCAATTTTCTCTCTAAAATGTGCAAAAATCACAAAAAAATCGAAAGAATCCACAAAATCACAGCATAATCTATAGCATTAACACAAAAATAAAAAAACACAAAAAATATGTTTATATATTAATGTTTATTTCTTTCTTTCTTTATTTATAAACGAAAATATGCTACTATACTTTAAGGAAATGATACAAAGCAAAATTAACAAGAATGCACAAATTTCAGTTAATTTGTGACTTCGATCAATTAAAATACACACACGCACACATATTTAATTTTATTAAAAAATGAAATGCGGATAAATATCTTGTCGAAGCTGCCATTGCATTGACAGGAAATTGAAAATTTTCCAATCTCAATTGTATACATACTAGCTAGTGAAAGCGGTTACGTACTTAAATGTTGTTGCTTCATTGACACTCAAATTAATTATGCATACATATACGCATGACAATTGACATAAAGCCTTGTGCATATAAAAGGCCAAGACTTTTATCATAATTCCTAAGCCGATCAGCGCTTCTGTTCTTAAATTTACTTGGTAACTTGCTAGGGGTCACTGCATATATATACATGCATATATATATATATATATATGCATGTATAGTATAGCATCAGAAGAGACAAAAAGGAAACTTTGCTTCCAAGCAAGTCTGCCCCAAATTCATCCCAAACTGAAAAGGCTTTAATTTCTACACATCCATGTACATCTGAGCAAGCTGAGTCTACCTCAAATTAATTTACTTTGCTTACCCTGCAGATCATGTTTGCAAAACTTCTACTTGTACTCCTTCAGTTAGACTTCTCTCCTAAAATATTGTACGAAATTAAACGGGTAACGTGTTAATCACATGAGGATAACTTTTACTTTTCTTTGTTTTTCTTGGGGTTCATTTTTGAGAAAATAAATAAATGAAAATGAATACGAATACGAAAATCCAGCCAAACTACTTGCACTTGCACCTCTGGCTGTTCTTATTCAGTGTCTCTCCCTAGTACTCTATCTCCACGAGAGAAAAACAGTTGCACGTGGTAGAAACTAGAAGGAATTCCCAAAGTACATACAACACCAATAGAGTAGAATGAATATCAGTGATCGGCATGCTAGAGAGCGTGAGGCCAATTGTATTTGTAAGTGCATGTACATTAGTTAAAGGTTCAATTTGCCTGGACATTTTCAGTACAGAATTCATGTTGACATTAATTTATGGGATGTCTCCTAAGAGACATTAATGTACAGTGTAGCAAATCATTGAGGAAATAACCTTCAAGGTGTTTCTTGTAGATAAACATCTTAGTCACCACATAAAATCGACCTTATCCAAACTATACCATTTCCTCAAGTGAACCCACAATTGGACATGTGGGGGGTACAAGACAGCATTATCACATGCAGAAAGTAACACTAGATGGGGTACGCTGAGCAAGAATATTGCCCACCTGTCACGCCCGAAACTGGGGCTGACATGACGAGTTAATTAAGTTGATTAATCAAATTTTAATTAAAAATTACCAGTTTAAGGAATTAGCTAATTATTAAAAATGTGATTGATTTAAAACTTTTTAAACAAATATTTGAAATGATAAAGTAGATAAGATAAAGCAAAATGAAATAAAATAATTAAAGAGAGAGAGAAATACGTGTTGGGTTCCACCGAGCCCACAACTTATGCACACACGTGGTATTGACAATAATTAAATTACAACCACAGTCCAATATAAGAAAAGAAAAATTAAAATAAAACATGCTTTGATTAAATAATACAAATAACTTACTCAAGATTCTTCTACTGCTCGCAAGTCCGCTCGGTGGACTCCCGGTCAGTCCTAAGCTGAATTCCACCTAGGCGGTAAGGGTTTGAAAACAAATAAAATATAAGCGAAAAGCTCAGCAGGATTAAGTTTTAAAAACATTTAATAGAATATAAAATTTATCATTCAGAAAGGATATTTAGAAAACAGAGTTGAATAAATAAATCCAAGTAAATCATTCTTACCAAAACTATTCATTTTTCGTCCAGAAAGGATATTATTATATTTTCTTGGGCAAACTATAGTTATCACCACCGTAGTGGCCCAGCTTAGTTTTGGGACCTACCCCTAAGGTCGCACTCTACACGACCCAATCTCTGAGTATAGCATCATGCCCATCTATGCATCTCTATAGTTATTAAAATATCCTTTTACCAGGTGTATTCATTTACGTTCATTATGCAATTCATTTACGTTCATTATGCAATTCATTATGAATATAATCTCATTCAACAGTTCATGAAAACAACTAATAAAAATCTTTTTCAATCATTTATAGAAAATATTTTGAAAGAAATCGTTTTGAAGCCAAAACCATTTAAAAACATGGCTACCAAAGCCAGGGGTAGAAGTCCTACCTCGATGTCCTACACTGATGCTTAACACCACGGTCCCGACCCGCTATACGTTAGCTCCATGGAACCACGAACAACCTTAAATGTAAACTAAGTTCATCAATATCTAGCTTAAGATATTCTAGCCTACTAAGCTATTTCATAGTGTCCTAATGTGCCATTTGTATCCATAAAATCATATTATAAAATTAAAATTTCAATCTACGTTTAAAACAGTGAAAACAGGTGAAAAACAGTTATTTTTCATGTAGCTATGGTTTTACTATAAAGGTTACTCTCAGTTAGGACTTTAAACATAATCCCTAGAACTTGGGCCCTACTAGATTGCGCTGCTGCTAAAACAGTCCCCATTAACCCTAAGCTTCCTCCTTCATGACCTAGGTTAATCTTTCTATGTGTCAAAACTTGTCCTAAATGTTCTTTGGGTTCTTGGTAGATTTTGTCTTTCCCAAGACTGGAACCATAGAAGACACAAACAGTTTCGATTTTCCTAGATAAAGGAGAGGAAGACATGTTTGGTTCTATGACTGTTTGATATTTTAAAAAGTGTTTGATTTTTTTTTTTTTTTGGTTTTTGGTTTTGAGTCTGCTTTACCTAAACTCTTAAGTCTTAAATAGGACCTTAAGGAAGATGGAAATGCACGAGGACTAAGGAGTTAGATAATTAGGTGATGGAAGATAATATAAAAATATAGACAAGATATGTACAAGTAAGAAAAGCAAAAAAAAAAAATTCAAAAATTTATTGAACAACTCTCCACAATTTTAGAAAAAGGACACATAATCTTATCAACTTTGAAAATTGGAGTTAAAACTGTGCAACGTTTGACATTGTAAAACAAATCTATGAAAATCTTACAAAAGACAAGTGACACACTATAGGCTTTTTGACAAAATTAAATTCAAATCTAAAAAACTAACATTAGAGACAAAATAAACTATAGAACCATTTCAAACACGCTACATAGACTTAAACTGTACAACTTTTGATAGTTGAAAACAAAATCAACAAATTTCTTAGAACATTTGACCAATAAGACACAAATTTTGAAATTTCTAGATAAAATTCAAAAATTTCAAATATATTACAGTATTACAGTACAACACATGATTTATCTAACAATATAATATTTTTAAAAGAAGACGATAAAATAAAATCAAACACTAATTAGTTAACATTTACTGTAACAATCTAAAAACAAACTAAGACTCAAAGCATAGAACACTTTTTTTTTTTTTTTTGTAGAAACACTTAAATGACATCTATAGATGAAGATTTACTCCCTATCTAGATTTCTTACAAGTCGCAAATAGATACATTAAATGCTATATTTTTGAGGCGTTGTCTTTCTACATGGATTTTGGGCCAGAGTTTAGAAATTACACCGTGAACATATCCATAAGATGGTTCTAAATAATAGCTTCGAAATCATTCAGGTTCTCTTTAGAAATGCCATCTTTATAGAAATTGATTTTGTCCTCCCTATTTATTGACAAAAATCTAGGCGAATGACACTTACCCTCATAAATTTGCCTCCCACATTTGTTATAACTAGACTTGACAACACGGGCTCTTCTTCTCATCGCATTGAGATTGGTACCCATACCTAGAAGGTCGACACTATGATTAAAGTTATTTAGATGAATTGTTACGTTTATGTACATGTTATTATGAACTTGATAACAAAATTTGGCCGTCTATCAATAAATCCTAACTCCTTCACTGTATATATGTATATAGACTAATTTTATATTACAAGAATTTCCAATTTGTTGTATAATACAACAGTATTTCTCACTGCAAAGCGCAGCTTTTTTTTCTAGTCTAAACTACAAGCATTGTAAAAACATAACATACAAATGATGAAGATAATGTAGTCTTTACAAAAACAAAATAAGTACTAGGAAAAAAGGGACTTTTCAGTCATTAATCCCAAACTTTATGATACTTGACACTTACGTCTCTGTCTTGAGAATTTTGATAGTCAAGTCTCTATTCTGAATCTCTTAGCACCATTAGTCTCCATTTTACGAATTTAAACATTGCATACTCTTAATTTGTTGGGATCTTTTAAGCGTTTGATTAACGTCAATTTTTTAACTAATTAACTTTTAATTCTAAACTTCACACAATTTTGAATTTTTTTTTTTGGGAAAATGATTCAATTCCCCAATTTGATTAATCTAAACTAAAATTTTAGCAATTTAGTTCTCATATGAGAGTGTCCGGGACAAAAATGCGAAAAACTTTAGAACATCGAACCAGTCATAAATATATATACATATTGCACTGATTCAAAATTTTTTATGGCTAAAAGAAAGTTCATGGAAGATTGTTGCAAATCATCACCTTGTATATATTCTCCGGGTGAGATTGATACATAATTGAGGTACTAAACAAAACTTCTTTTTTTTTTTTTTTTTAATAAACGGAACTAGACAAACTTTTTTGGTAAGCCATTAAAGCATATGTTTTTTGGTATATGTGAATAATTTTACCCACACAACTATATGATCATGATAAGTTAGCAGCTTGAATATACATCTTTTTTAACGCAGGAGGGAGACAGCCCATGTGATGCATAACCGGCCTCCACATGTGTAATTCTGTTATGTCAATCATTAGTTTCAATCTTCACACCAAAACAATTCCAAAATCGTTCGGTTGAGGCCATTTATAATCCATTTGCAATTCTGCTCTTGATAATCATATTATTTTAGTTCAATGATTCTCTTTCTTTTTTAGCCTTAAGATCAAAACAAAGATTCCTATTTCGTAGGGGCTTCCATGTTACATTATTATATGTTTTTAATGTACAAATAAATTGCTCTTTCGCTAGACAGTTTTATTTTTATTTTTATTTTTTTTCTTTTTCGAATCCTTCATCAAACAGAGTTGATCTGCAGGGTAGTATACTTGGAGGTTATTTATAACATTAGGTTGTTTGGAAAATGAGTTTAAAAAAAAAAAATTGTTCAAACTCATTTGTAAGATATTCACTTGCAAAAATTAGTATAAATTCAAATCTTTTTGTTTTAAATTCATCCCTCAAACTACCTATAAGATAATGTTTGGTTTATGCGTTTGGACTTTGGTACAATTTTAATTGAGAATATAATCTCCATCAGAGTTTAAAGAGAGTAAAGGGGCTTGTTCGAATTCTAAAGTGCAAAAACCAGGATTTTAGAGCATGAAACCCTCTAAATTTGCCCAACTTAATTCTACATGCAATAGCGATGGTATAAGCAAGCTCTGGGGGAAAAAGAGAGAGAAGTTGAATATTGTCATGTAATTTTTTAAATTATTATTGCCAATAAAAAGAAGGAATACCTATCAAAGTAATTTTCTAAAACATCCAAACCTAGTGGGCACTTTCTCTAACTTCCTCACTCAAATAAATGAAATAAAGAAAAAGAAATATATAATAATTCCCCCCCCCCTGTTATAAGGCACTAATGATGGTGAATATTATACATTAATAAAAGATAAATATCATAATATAGGATCCATAAATTAGAACCCACATTTTATTTGTTGTGGTATTTAGCACCAACGATGTTTATAAGCATTTTTCTTAACTATAATGACAAGCTAATTCCAAAGCACAATCCAAAAAAATCCGAAAATTTAAAGAATATTGACATGTACCTATATAATGGTGCATACAACTTTTTGTTCTCCTTGAACTTTTATTATTTTTTTAAAGAAAAGTTAGACGGTGTAATAGCGTGTGGGTAAGCCCAACACCACTGATTGATGAAAGAAAGAGCCAAATAACAATGTGGGTAAGAGTTAGTAAATAACGTTGTATTTTTTTAAAACGTGTTGCAGATGATGAGATGAGAAATTAAAACTTCTAAAATTAATAGTGTATTTACATATTAATTGTGTATTTCCAAATAATGAAAAAATAATAGTGTAATTCCAATAATGAGATTACCGGTGGTCGAGAAATACAATATTTTTTTATTAGTAGTGTATTTCCAAATAATGAAAAAAGTTGTCGATGACATCGCCGGTTATCACCAGCACTGGTAACATCGTTAGCAGCCGGGAAAATTGTATTAACGTAAATAACGTATTTATATGTAAAGACAAAATTTATTGACTACTTCACTAGAGTCGAGAAATAACATATAAATATTGTATTTTTATAAAAATACAAAAATTTACCAAAAACATTGCCGGACATAACAGGCACCGACAGGCAAAAAATACTATATTTACACATAAATAATATATTTAAATGTAAATACAAAAAATTACTAGCGAGTTCATCGACGACTGAAAAATACAGTATTTATATTGAAATTTGTAAAATACAAAAATTTATTGATGACGTCATGGGACATCACTAGAATTAACGATGTTGCCGACAGCCACTAAATACTATATTAACATGGAAATACAATATTTCTATGTATGTACAAAAATTAACTGACAAAGTCACTAAACATCACTGGCACTGATGACATTATTGACGACCAGAAAATACTATATTTACATCGAAATTTCATGTAAGTACAAAAATTTAATGAGTCGTTAGACATCAATGACACTGATAACATTGCCAGCGTTTAAAATACTATATTTATATGAAAAATATAGTATTTTTATATAAATACAAAATTTTACTAGCGATATTCTGGACATCAACGACACCAACGATGTCGTTGACAGCGCATAAATACACAAATTTCACAAAATTAGAAAAAAAAACCTCCGTGTAAAAGAAAAACTAAAAAAAAATCTATACAAAAAAACCTACCCTTCTAAATTAGAACAGTTTCCTAGCAAAAGGGAAAGGGAAAAAAAACAGAGAGAGCTGATCTGATTTCTACCGTCACATACCAAAACCAAGTACACATATATATTCGATTTCGAACCATTTATTTGATGAACATGAATCATACATGAGGTCTTGATCAACAATATACATGTCATTGTTGAAACTGCAGTTAACTAATATACAATACAGCTTTTATGCACAGAAATAATATTGTTGGCAAAGAATTAAACGTCTCAAATTAGCCGAGAATAGACGAATATAATTATTGCACGGATTTAATGGAATAATTATTGCACCGAATGTAGAAGGCATTCGGGAACATGTATTGGAAAATTTTCTTTGTTCTTATTGGTGAATTATGAGTTTCTTGTCAGTTTCGTCAATTAATCCCACAAAAACCCAAAAAAAAAAAAAAAAAGTACAACGCTATGTTTCATTCTCAATACTTTTTTCTGTACGTACATTTTGCATACGAGCCCATATGGACGAAGAATATTACATATAATTCATAGATCAGAAGAATCTCATCACAAGATTATTCATATTTTATTGATGTTCTGTTTTGTTTGTTCAAAAAATGTGTTTATTCACTCTATAATAAGGTAAAAAATTATACCACACTACCACTTCACTTAGTTTAAGCTGTATCATAAATAATTAGGTTTAAATGTTTTTCCCCAACCTATTTCTCTCTCATCTATTTAAATTTTTTTAAGTGACATAATAAGTTTCAAACATGTATAGCATTTACAAAAATAATAAGTTTCAAAAAATAGCAACTATGAAAATTCCCCAAGATAATATTATATCCTATGTCTATTGTGTCACTACCCAACTTTTTGAGTCATTTTCTAGTACTTTTCTTTTCATAAACTTACTTTACTTAGGAATAAAACTATGGAGCATTTTTTAAAGAAAACTTTTTTTAATTTACATTGATATATTTTTTAAATACATAATTGTTCTTAAAAGAGTTTTTAACACTTGTTTAACTTACATATTCACCATAACAATTTTTGTTGAAACTTCATATTTCAAAAGTAATTAATATACAATGAAAATATTATTGTAGTAGTATCCATACCCACATTTATGCAGTTGCATAGCAGCCATTGCCAGCTCAATAGTAATTCTATTCTGACCTCTTGGCTAAATTCCTTATAGCATGAAATAACTAGGTAAGTTACTACTTAGTAAGTCCAAACATAGCCCATAAGATAATTCTATTCATATGCTTGATCTATTCATGCTTATTTATGAACTTTAACTATTTATTCCTTAACTTGACTATAAGGGCCTGAGTGTTCGTACCGTATGTGCAAGATTATCGTAACACCGAGATCATAGTATTCTTTACTTGAAACTTCCCTTAGATCGTGAGCTGGTATGACACTTTCTTTACTTATCTGGCGAATCATTTTTAAATTATGGGGACATAACATTTTATAATGCTTCAATACTTTTAAATAAGTGTATAACAACTGTATTTAATTAAATAATGTAAACAACAATTTCTATGTTAAACCTTTAATTTCTACACTGTATGTGGGGTTTGAAACTTTCTTGGAATTGACATAGCGTTAATCAATTTTCCTGATCCCTTGCTATATGGCTAAGTGTCATAGCTAACTTTTTTATTTTTGAACTATACATCAATAACAAAACTTAAGCGTTAATTATTAGTATGTTCTCTAGAAACTCTAGCATTTCAAAACTTATTTTTCTTATCTTGTGTTGCCTTTTCATCACTAATAGTATACTAGAAAAATTTCCGTTGAGGAGTATTTGTTGTAGAATTTCGAAGATGCAAGTGCATGTAATCGTAACGAGTAGTAAAGTGATAAGTAAAGTATTGTTCTCATAAGAATTGTGTTAATTTTTACTAATTACCAAAATTATTTTAACTCTAAGATTATTTGAATGACCGATTAAAAAAATAAAAAGAAAAATAAAATAATTTAAAAATGGTAAATTAAAATTACTAAGAATGTTAAGAATAATAAAATCCTAAAAACATTAGGAAAATGATTTCACCAAAATTAATCCAATCCTATTTAATTAAATTTGTTATTGTGATTGTCTTATACCATGTTGATGGTCGAATTCCCTATCCTATTCAATGTTCTCTCTCAAGTTACACCGAAAATACCTAAACATAAAAATGCACTATATCTCTATGTGAACTTATTATGCCTAAGTTCATTATGATATGTGGTAATTCTTATTGTGACCACACAATTCATGTAAGTATATCTCTATCTTAGATACAATATATGATATTCTACACATGATCCTAAAACATAAATCTCCTCTCGAATTTATTATAATTTATGTTATGTAACGCCCCTAAATGGGGGTTAACAGTTTTTATTAAATAAAATGAAGATTTGAAAATAAATATAAAGTATCAAAGTAATTTTCCTGGGATTTAAATAAAAACTCTCAAATTAAAATAAAAACATAAACAAATAAATAAACTCCAGTTTAATGTAGCACCTTAAATTTTAATAATATACAACTGTCATCATCATCATTTCAACCCTCAACAAATCTTAATACAGTCACAAAAAGTAACAATGGATGCTTACATTATCATGAAGATCATTCTTTGCATTCAAAGCCATCCCAACGTAATATAGCTGCCTAACTTCTCTAACTATTTTTCTTGTAGCCACCTCACACTTAGTGAGTCCTAAAAAGATGAACATATCAGGAAATGAGCGACAACATGCTCAGCAGGGAAAACCATGACTCATCTTAAGGTTTTATTCATTACCATATTAAAACTACATGGTTAGTTAATTTACATCATATACCAGATTATGAGGTTTATTATGATCATAACTCGTGGATACCATAGTTAACCATTACCAAGTTTCACACTTATACATATATACAAATAATACAATTCATCATTATTCTTAGGTATCCACACTACATAAAGTAACACTCCACTTATCGAAACCCAAATGAGCGTGCTTGGCCAACCTCCAAACATTCCGAGTATTCCAGTGAGGGGACATCAAGCTCCGAGTTCTCACCAAGTTGATTCCTGTACAGTGTGTTCTGGGACTTTCAACCCAAGGAAGCATCATCACCTCCCCCTATTTTACCTTTTAGGGTATTCATGCCTAATGATGTAACCGCCGCCCTTTTCACGTTTCACCATTTCTTTATATACAAATATCCTTTACAGAACCAGTTTTTCTAACCATGCTTTTAAATTTATAACAACATATATTAATTCATTATGTTCCTTGCTGCTCAATACAGGCCGAGTTCATGCCATAGTTTCATATGCAATTCTCATATCATAGCAGTTCAACATAGATATATATATATCTTGTGGTAAAACAATCAATTTTAACTTTATAAAAACCTCACAAAAGATGAGTAATAGAATCTCTACCTTTCAAGCTTTTCAACAATCTTTTAATCTCGGAATTAATTAACGTTAGCTCCACACACCTTTGATCCTAAGTCGTGCATAAAGACAATTAAAACTAAAGCACAACATATAACCACATCCATAAATGAATTAAGTGTAAATCTATATACTTTAGTCTCTAATAAGATTTATAAATCACTTAGGATAGTTTTGAAAGGTTGTAAGACATTCAGGGATTAGAAGGTGAGCAAAGTTGGGTTCACTGTCTACAATTTAACACATGGGTTATTGGGTGATTTACTTAAAGTAGACGGGTGGTATACTGCTACAGATAGGTTTACTAGTTTCCAACTCGAGAATTGAAAAATTCATAGAAAAAAAAAATATAACTCCGATTTAGGCTCATAATAGCTCGTTGGAAAGCTTAAGATGTCTACTTTTAAAATATGTAAACCAATTTACAAAATTTATTTTTATCTAATCCCAGAATTTCAAGAAAGAGCTATTGTTTAGAAAGATAATACAAGGTTTATGGAATATTATTTTCTTTAACTCAAAGCATATTATTCTTATTCAAAATTCCAAAACCATTCCAAAATAGGCAGTATGTATCATAATAAATATATTCTTATGAGTTTTATACCAAAATCATCATCAAACCATATCTCTAGCTTTTCTTACAAATAATGAGGAAAACATGCATTAAATATGGAGAAAATACATACTAAAGCCAAGTTTGAATGAAAGAAAACCTACCTCGAAACTCATTTGAAAAATACCAAAGTTTGGGTTAAAAATCAAGCTTGAATTGACTCCAAAGCGGCTTCAAGCATGGCTAGGAATTATAGTTACTTGGCTATAAAGAGAGCTTTACGCCTTATATCTTTAGTTAGAAATTGAAGTGAGAAAGGAGAGAATGAAAAACTAGAGAAGAAAGTGGTGATGGTTGAATAAATAGGCATCAAAATAATTGAGGAGAGGGAGAGAATTAAATGAGCATTAAAAGAAAATATTATCATATTTCCCATGGAGACTTTTAGCAAATGATGTCAACATAATTGAGGAGACAAATGGGACAAATTGTGGAAGAAGATGAAGGAAGCATTAAAAAGGTGGTTAAAAAAATATATCGATGTCTCCTGGTAGTTGATTCTATGTCTCCAAATGATAAGGATGCTATTTAATTGAGCATTAATGTAGTGGGACAAGGTTGGTAAAAGTAAGTGATAGGTATGTTTTAAATATTTATTATGGAAACTTAGTAAAAATGCTACAGTGACAATTTATTCATATGATTTTTATAAAAATCATACCCGTTAAAATAACGGGTGTTTCATGTTATCATCTAACTAGTGGCCAGCTAATTAAAAGCATTAAGCACAATATAAATACTCAACTTAAATATAAGGTTCACAATAATATTATTTAACTAAAGAAAATATTCATAAATTCTAGCTATGTCATATTCCTAACAACAATGAAATTGAAACATGATAATAGTAACAACAAGGCACACAAATATTAACATTATATAAATTAAACTAATAAAAGAGGGTTGAGAAGGAATCCGATTTTGCCACGATTGGTGGGCCCTTCTTTCACACTAACAGATAAATAAAACTCTCACACTCAAAATAAAAACACTCAAAAACAAATATTTTTTTTCTATTTTTTCTGTTTCTTCCTTCAAAGCTAGGGATGGCAACGGGGTGGACTTAGGGTGAGTTAATTATCTCACCACGAGAAAAAGTAATCCCCATCCCCGCCCTATTTAGCCGTTTAAGTTGATGGAGCAGGGCGGGCTTTCCCCGCAATAGGTTCAAGGTATGTATCAGTACTCCGTTTTTAAGCCTCATAAGCACATAATAAAGCGGTAATTATAACCAATTTAAAAGACACTCTTAGCATAAAAAATCAAAAATAAAATCCATAACCATAAAACCAAGTCATCTTTGGCATACAATCAAATAACAATAAGACAAAAACCTCAAAAAAAAAAAAAAAAGATAACATAAGGGTAACATAAACGTCATATTGAGATCATATATTCTTGCCTAAATCTGATAATCATAAAATCAATCAACAATCAACACCGTCACTTCTTCATTCTTATTCTTCTTCAATTATCTACTACTTTAGATGACTCCTACAAAGGATAAAAAACAGAAAATTAACTTCCAATTTTACTAGCAACTATGGATTAATGAGAAATTTGTTAATACAAAGTACCTCAATGTTAACATCTCCATCGCCCCAATAACACATATGAACATCTTCAGGTGACTTGGAGGAATTTAAAAAAACAAAGACCAAAATTATAGTTATATGTAAGTCAACAAATCAAAAAGTAACAAGTTAAATGCAAATTAAGAGCCCTTTTTTTAACCTTCAAATTGAGACCACAACCAATTTTGAGCACACGTCATTGCTTCTAATGTTGATGGCATAAGTCTACTTCGACGTGGGTTTACAACTCTATCGCT
This sequence comes from Artocarpus hirsutus, assembly GCA_946598075.1. Lineage (NCBI taxonomy): Eukaryota > Viridiplantae > Streptophyta > Magnoliopsida > Rosales > Moraceae > Artocarpus > Artocarpus hirsutus. Next base: position 24,071 of record CAMOHE010051659.1, read on the forward strand.
CGTAGAGAAAGCGGATCCTGAAGCAACAGTAGACATAGGAATAGCAAAGATATCCTTAGCAATTTTGTGCAATATTGGAAAATGAACCCCATATGTTTTCCACCGATCTAAAACATTCAAGTGAGAGATTCTTCCAAATAAAAGTCTAAGTCTGTTTTGACATCCTGCACAACTTCATGGTTTTGCAGATATATATCATATCTATCTTTCTTTGAAGCCTATAGAAGAACTATTAAACAAACTCTTCGCTTGCATCTTTTTTTTTTCGTACTCCTTCCACATTTTAGTCAAAGTGTCACGCGAACTTTTACAATTTCAACTTGAGCACGCTTCTCGTCTCCATATACCAAAGGAAAACAGCAACCAAATGATCTCACTTTGAATCTTGGATCTAGCACAGCTTCCACAGTTAGTAACCCTTAGATGTCATCCCAATATTTTTCCAACTCTTCTATCATTGCTGTTGCCGTACCCTTTGTTTCTTCTCTCTCAGAATCATACCAATCATAAAGTGAAAATTCGGTTTCAACGACCTTAATGAAGAAGCGATTGGCAGTGGGATACTTTATTCCAGAAAAAAGGACAGTCACATTATAAAAATTCTCCAATCTATTGCATAATTCTTTAGCAACATCCCAATCCTCCTCAAAAGGTAAACATTTATATTATGAATCACGTAGCTTCAAATGAAAAAAAAAAAAACACGCAATGCGAAGCATTAAGTGGGTATAGTTCCACCTAGTTTTACAATCAAGAGCTAACCTTTTGGCTCACTCAATACTCAATTGCCCAGCAGTTTCCTCAAATTTTTCTATCCTTTTAGAATTGTCAGGCCAACATGCAACACTTTCACGCACTTTATTAATCCCCACATCAAACTTACTAAACCCTTCCTTCACAATCAAATTTTGTCTTTCATCTTTCGGCCAATCATACTATCATTCGTAGTGCAATTGTCAACAGTCAAGGTAGACAAATTACGATCAATGTTCCAATCCATTAAAGTTTCCATAAGCTTGTCACAAAGAATTTCAGCATTGTAAGGAGACGCCACGTTAAAAAACCTATTAAATGAGTAAAAAGTCACATAAAAAAATAAATAATCACAAAATTGGTTCAAAGACATATATCACAAGTAAGTTGCAAAATAGTAATGTAAAAAAAAAAAAAAAAAAAAATTACCTCAAAATCCAGTTCCGCGGTTAGATTCATTCATCATCTAAATAATAAGCAGTAATCACCACGTATTGTTTCTTTTATTTGTCAGAAGTCCACATGTCAATTGTGATGGCAATCCTACCATGTCTTTATCATATCAAATCCATCATTCTCTTCTTCTCCAAATGATATATTTTCAAGATATCACTCTTCACTGTGTTTCTTGACACCATTTTAAACAATGGTCGTAGGTTGTGACAAAATTCCCTAAACACAACATGCTTGACCGTAGAGAGTGGATACTTATGCAAAATGATCTTGGTTGCAAGATCTTTCCTTGAAACTTCTGGATCAAAAACATGAATAGCAACTGAAGTTTTTCCCTTCGATGTGTTAGTTGGATTCAACAAAGATTGCTTTATGTTTCTTGTGTTTTGAAGAAGACATCCTTTCCAATGATTACATAAATGTGACGTACCATTTTTAGGATCTCCTCCTAACTTCTTTTTGCAATAAATACATTATGCCCTAGTTTCTCCGTTAATTTTTACTTGCTCAAAATGATCCCATTCAGCAGATATTAACCTTTTTTTTTTTTTTTTCCAAACTTTAATGGAGGTCGCATTTCAGAATTATTTTTTCCTATCTCATCTAGAGTGCAATCGTCACTATAAAAAAAACTACATTTAACGACATATTAATTTACGATATATAGTTTTTGAATGTTGTTAAAAAATACATACACAACGACATCTCCAACAAAGATGTCGTTAATGACATTTGAAACAATAATTAACGACATCCATATAGACGCCGTATTAAATCTTTCCTTTTAATGACAATAGTTTAGTGTTATTAAATTATTTAACGACAAGTAAGAGATATTGTTAAAGTCTTGGAGATTCTACGACACCCTTTATAGATGACGTTGGTCAAGATGTCGTGAAAATTTAATGTAGAAAGAAGGAAGAAAAAAAAAGCTGGTATGCAGTGAGAATTTTGTTGCATAATGTTGTTCAGTTTTTCTCTTTTGCGGCATAAAAAATGATAATTAAAAAGTATGGCAGTATTTGAAATTTTCTTAGAGAGTTATTTAGTCTAATACACTTAGTGAAATACCATGACCATGATCAACTAATAGGCCTCAACCATGACATAAGTAAACAAGTCCATCCTATCATGACATAAGTAATACCATGAACATGTGAATTTAGGTCATTATTATGTTACTCCATATTAAATAATTCCAGTCTTTACAATTAAGCTGTCAACATATTAATTTATAGCTAATTTATTATTAATATTGGAACAACCTCTCATCAATATAACTAGTTATAGATTGTAAAAAGAAGGTTATTAATAGTAATGCACTTAAATTTTAGGGTGTCCCTCATTTTCACCTTAAATTTTAAAAATCACCACTTTATTCTTTAAACTTTCAAAACTTCTTACTTTGCCTCCTGAATTTTAAAAATCACCATTTTGACTATGAAGTTTTAAATCTCTCCACTTTGTCTTCTAAATTTTCAATTTTTTGAACAAATAGATAGAATTAAGCCCACGTAATTTGAGCATGGGTCACTTGTAAAAGCAAAAAAGAGATTTTATCTCCCTTAAGTTTTGTTTCACATTTACTCTTTCACTTGATGCCCTTGTGTTTTTATTTGAACTTTCATTTTCTTCTAATTTTTAATACGTAACTCATTTAATAAGTATCAATATCTGATTTGAATATTAACCAAGTTGAGTTATGTATTGAAGATGAGGAGATATCGGTGAACAATATAGAGAAGAAATGTGAATACGTACCCTTCTTAAATGGGAGCAGATAAAAAAAAAGTTAAATGAGAGTGTAAATATGAAACAAAACTTGAGAGTGATAAAATCTTATTTTTGCCCTTACAGGTAATGTTGGAAAATAAGTATGCAACGAATTTAAAAATTTTAAGTTAAAATATTTTTTTTTCTAAAAATAAGTTAGATATGTTATGTATATAAATTAATAAGAATATCTTTCGTACCTCTTCGTAGACTAAAAAAACTACAAGAGCTACTATGAGAGAAATCTACCAGAAGAGCCTGAACCAACTAGACTTTTTTGCTATTCTCTTTACACAATTAGAATACGAGTGGTCGCACTTTTTCCAATCTTTCCTCAGGTAACATCTCCTTCAAACCACTTGAGAAAACCAAGAGCTAAGGTTCAAGATGTTAAACAATAGCTTTATCAGAGTTTAAGAGTCCTCCTAACAAAATACTCTTATCTAAATCTCTCAAGTGATCTAATGAACAATAAAAAATTATTCCCTTTATATAGTAGTCAAATTTGGACTCATTCTCATCATATTAGGGCTCAAAATCTAAGTTTGGATGAACTTCAAAGTTAAAATGCTTTAGCCTTGGATTGTTGATCTGATAGGGTCTGGTTATACTATGTCTGGTCGATCGATGTGTCGTGGTGGCACCTCTAAGACACGTTTTTAGCTCTTGAAACTTATACCATTAATTTAAATCAATTCCAATGGATAAAACTTCCTCTATTTGACCTCGATATCTAACATAGAACTTCAATTTTAATTCAAATAATCCAATAGAGAAGTTATTTGATTAAAACAATTCTAAATAGATAATTTCATATCAAATAAAATATATTTCAAATAATTCAATATGTTTATTTTGAATTAATTTATAAACTTAATTCAATCAATAAACTAATATGAACTATTAAATTTAATTAATCAAATTTTAACCAATCTAATAAAGAAAATAAGTTACCAATATATAGGAAAAACACACCATATCGTTATAAGAAATGTTATAAACTAGCAAAAAGGACCCAATGAATATATATAGATCAAGTTTCTATAATTATAAATAGAATATCCCTGACAAGTATATTTTATATTATTAACTCTAAATCTATTCCACTAATAACTTTGAGCTGCACTCTTGAACTATATAAGTTACAAAACTTCAATAAGTTTATCATCCATGACTTGTCATAATGTGTAATATCCTATAAGATATTCTCAATTGGCTTAAGGATAAATTCCGCTCCACCTTCCTGATTACATTTATCTTATGTTCCATTATCTCACTATTTGAATACTTATTATTCATAACCAATATAAAAAGTATACCATTCGGTTACACATATGTATCCGAATGGTTGAGCGTTATAGTTTCTAATTACAAGATAATGCCTATAAGAAAATATCATTAACTTTATAAAAGAGCTATAAATTCTATATCTACGAATAACGAGTTTATATCAATCAAGAGTCATGTCTCCAACATATCGATATGTATAATTCAGGATGTCACCCTTTGGTATATTAAAAAATACAAGTCAAGAATACGAACTCATTGATTCATTTTAGAATTAAGATATAACACATATAATTTCTAAAGTAAATTGAATTTATTTATACAACCAGAATTATTAATCAAATCAATTTATCTTTAGTCCCAATCCAATATATTATCACCAATGACAATATATCAATATTTTTACTCCTAGAGTCCAACTCCGATGACTAAAACAAGCCATCTTTCATTAGCGATGTATCAATCTTAACATGAATAAAGTGCTTAATTTTATTCTCTGGATTGTGGATCTTTTATATTTAGACCATTACCTTAAGATTCACGTCTTCTCCATATTATCTTGTCCTCGGATGCAATCCAACGCATATCAACATATCCACTCTAAATGAAGTCTTTTATCACATGATACTTTCGGTCTACGTGCTTACTCATATTTTGATATCTTGATACCTTGGTATCAGCTATCGCTGCTTTGTTATCATAGTATAATGTAATCGGTATTTCCATTCTAGGAATTACTTCAAGATCCTCAAAGAACTTGTAAAGCCATACTGCTTCTTTCAAAGCATTACTAGCAGTCACATACTTAGCCTCTATCGTTGAATCAACAGTGCAAGCTTTGTTGACACTTCTCCAAACAATAGCCTCTCCTCCTAGAGTGAATACAAATCCAAAAGTCGAGATTCTCATATCCAAATATGTTTGGAAAGTCTGAATCAGTGTATCCAAGAGGTGTTAGATCCTCACAAGAATACACTAGTATATAACCTCTAGTCCTTCTTAAGTACTTGAAACTATGCTTAACCACCACCCAATGGTTTGACCCCTGAATCCAACTGAAATCGACTCACTTTCCTTATCACATAGTATCTATTAGGTTGTGCACAAGGCATAGCATACATGAGACTGCCTACTGTTGAAGCATAAAGCACCTTCTGCATATATTCCCTTTCCTCATCAGTTTTTGGATCGTTTCTTTTGGAAAGAGTAATTCCAGACCTAGATGGTTGCCCACCTTTCTTGGAATTTTGCATTGCAAACTTTTTGAGAATCTTGTCTATGTAAGAAGTTGGGAAATGCTATTATTTTGTTCTTCCTATCTAAAAAGATTGGGATTCCTATAACATAATTAGCCTCACTTAAGTCCTTAATGTCAAACTACTTGGTTAACCAAATTTTAACTAATGACAATGCCCTTACGTCATTGCCAATCAACAAAGTGTCATCTGCATAAAGTAGTAGAAAAACCACTTTCCATTCTTAATATGTTTGTGAACACATAGTTTGTCCAAGTTTTGTTCAAATCTATAATTTTAACCACTTGGTCAAATCTTATGTTCCAAGAATGAGAAGCTTGCTTGAGTCCACAAATAGACTTTAGCAATTTACAGACTTTATTCTCTTGACTCTTAGCTTTGGACCCATCTGATTGTACCATATATATCGTCTCATCATGATAGTCATTCAAAAATGTAGTCTTGACATTTATTTGTCAAATCTCGTAATCGAAAGCTGCAGTAATAGACAAGAGAATGTGAATGGACTTAAGCATAGCTATAGGTGAAAAGATTTCCTCTTAATCTTACCATGAATAAAGTGCTTAATTTTATTCCCTCGATTGCGGATCTTTTGTATTTTGACCATCACCTAAAAATTTATGTCTTTTACATAATCTGTCCATCATATGTTTATTTTAAAAGTTTAAATTAATAATTTCATACTTTTGTTTGCTTTTCAAATATTCAATATAAATGAACATAAAAAGAACAACATTTGATATATAAAAATAAATAATAAATTATTTATTGATTAAATGTCTGCAAAAACTATTATATTATTTAATCCTTATGACACCTAGTCTAACAAGTGATCCATGTGTATATCACGTGAGCTTAATTATGTCTATTTGAACAAAATTGAAAAATATGAGATAGAATGAAAAGCTTTGAAACAAGGATAAAATGGACCTAATTTGCATACACACAACATAACTCAACAAGTTAAGCTTGACAGATCAAGAAATTAAGGGGGGGAAAAGTAAAATGCCTTTCTTGCAGTCTCTCCTCTCCCAACGCAACATTTTGGATCCTTTCCATGGATTGTTGTTAGACAATTCAGAAGCATTGAGTTGCTCAGGGAATGCCCAGATGAACTGGAAGAAGACTTCGCATGCCCATGTCTTCGAGATTGATCTTCCAGGCCTCACAAAAGAACAAGTCAAGCTTGAAATCCACCAAGGAAGGATTGTCCACGTCAACGCAGAGAGGAAGGAAAATGATGGAGTTGACAAGTGGCACTGCAGGGAGAGGATACGTGGAACATTCATGAGGGAGTTTCGGTTGGCTGAGAATTCCAAGGTTGATGAGTGATGGGGTTTGGGTGATTATTGTTCCAAAACAAGAATCAGAGAAGAACAAGGTCAAACATAGTGATTAAAATTGATGGAGATCATCAAGATGATCATGGAAGTGCTGCCAAAGGACTTGGCCGCTTCGTTTGTTGCAAGGCTTAGACATGACCAATATGTATGTTCAAATTATGCAAGATATATGTGTACTTAAAGCTTAAATTCATCCAAAAAGAAAAAAAGGACCTTTGCCATTAATTATTTAATGGTTTGTACCTTTTTTTGTGTGCGCTGTACATAGGACATGTACTGTGTTGTGATGTGTGATTAGAGTGCATTGTGATGTGTGATTAGAGGTTTGTTACGTCTTGTTTTGTTTTGTTTATTTTTCTTTTTGATTCTTTGTAATTGTAACTATTGTAATTTGATTGATCCGTTTATCTTTCCAACTTCGTTAAGGAAGGTAATCTCTTGCTCTCTAGTTAATTGTTGCTAAGAGAAAGTTGTAAAAGAAAAAAAAAAAGTGGGTTTTACATCGAAGGATTTTTTAATTTAAAAAGGAGCAAAAATCAAAGAATCTTTTGACCAAATGTCTTAATTTGGAGTGCATAAAGATTTTTGTATATATAGCCTAACATCTCTTGAATTTGTGTATCTAAATATAATATTGGAATAAAAAAGTCTTGTGCCAGTTATGGGACTTAAAATTTCAAAAAAGGTCCTATTTGGTTTTGTTTTTATTTTGTTTTTGGTTTATATTTTGAAGAATGTGCCAGGTTTATTTTAAAAATCGTATTTTGGTTGATGCTTTTTTTTTTTTAAATTAGTTGAGAAAAATAAAAATGCATTTGGTTTATCTGTTTTTGAAAACGACTATTTAAAAAATTTATAGTAATCTGGATAATTATGTCATCAAACCAAATAATTATTATTATTGTTTTTAATTGATTAACACATTTAGAGTTATTTTTAATAATTTCCATAGATTCCTCTTCTTTGTAAATTAATTTTTAAAATAATTACAATTACAAGTAAATAACAAAATACTTGGAAAGTACTCTAGAAACTAATGCAATAGAGTCACCTCTCCTTAATCCTTAATGAACCTTCTGTTACAAATCAAACATTATGAATAATAAGTATGATACATACATGAATCTTAGTTGTCTATCATCAACTAATGGTAATGTGCCCACATTTGATTAGTTAATTGGTCTCTAAACTCGAACATATATTGCCTGTCAACAACAGTAGCACCAAAGAATCTTATTTCCTATTCGTCATTATTTTGTCATCGGCTTCTTCGTCTTGAACCTTTAATTGCTTCAATTGGCTCATCCACATCGTACAATGCGAATAGAGGATCATTAAGTGTGCGCATTTTAATTAAATTATGAATTACACAACATACAATAACTATTTGGGCTTGTTTTTCTAATGGGTAATTGGTCATATGTTTGAAGATGGCAAACCGTGCTTTAAGAATACCAAAACACCTTTCTACACAATTGCGCAAAAAAAAAAAAAATGTCTATAATTAAACAATTCCTGAGGTCCTGTTGGACCTGCAGATTCTTGAAATTGTTGTAAGTGGTATCTCTGACCACGATAAGGTGTGAGAAATCCTCACATTGCTAGACCCTAAATTGACAACATAATATTTATTAGTTGGCGGGTAGCTGAAATGGTTTTCCTGGTTTGCTAATGCATGTTGAAGCACTCTAGAATCAACAGTTGTGCCCTCCCATTCGTTGTCGACAGAAGTGAACAACATTTCGAAGTTACAAGCTGCTATAACATTTTTCGTGCATACATGTCGCCTTCCTCTATATACGGTTTGAATGGCAGCTGGAACGATAGTTGAATATGTGCTCAGTCAATGGCACCGACACGGTCCTATATAACAAATTATTAATATAACAAATAATAAAACATTTGCTTTCACTAACAATTCAACTTAAAAATCAATTTACCTTAAAACCACGGCCAGTATTTGTTGTTATCTCTTTTTTTCGGATATAAGGTGTGGTAGTCAAGTTCTAAGATCACTTTTGAAGCCAATATACAAATAGCATTAAACATATCCCCAAAATGCTAGCTAACTATCTCCCCAGAGTGGGCAAATCTATCTTGGATTTGCTTATTTCGATCAGAGTGAGAAATAGTTCTTAAAAACACCATCAACGATTCTTGTATTATTAATCTATTTAAAGGGTATAGGTTGCGTTATCGAATTAGTTCAACAATTGCTAAAAATAGTTCTTATGCATGCGGCATACCTCTTACAACCCATTGTTATCATTAAACAATTGCTCTGACACATATTCGCATCCTATCAATGCACTACTACGTGGAGGACGCCTGTTGATGTAATTAATAGTGGCCGTTATTATTTCTGTCTTGATTAATTTCTTCATTTTCCTCACTACAGACCCCAAGCATCATTGCATAATCTTCATCAGTACTTGATGAGGCAGAAGACATAATTAACCTAACATATACAAAGACGTTATTATGCTAGTATGACTTAAAAAATAAATCTGAACATTAGTAAAGCAGGAATAACAAGTCCACATTACTCAAATCAGAAATGTAAACAATGTCCACAACATCCAAAGATCAATGAAAGTAAGTAAACAACAAAAGAAAAAATTGTTCATGTGATGTTGAAAAAATATTGTTCCAAGCTTATTGACACTACGAAAGACACTATGGAAACATGGCAAGGAGAAATCCATGGCGCTTGGCGGGGGGGGGAGGCGCTCATTTATAAACGCCAATCTCATTTCTTTTTTCAATGCAAGCTCCCGCACTGCCAGCACATAAACCCTATCTTCTAAGTTCTCAATTGCATTCAATAATCCCATGCAGGTAGGGATACTGTCCTCATCATCAGCACAACTATGAGCGGTAGCTAAATGAGCTCGCTTCTTGGTAATATAGTGGTAGAACTCTTCTTATGCACATATAGAGGCTTCACTTTTTATTGCCTGACTTCTGGACCAACACTGAATAGATTCCACAAGACTCTTTGTAGCACTTTTCTTTTTCAAACGGCCGCTACCTCCCTTAGAAGCTTTGACCTTCGCTGGTGGGGTGTTCAATATGTCATCGGAGTCTCCTATCTCTTCCTCAGGTTCCACCTCCGGAATGGACTTGTTGGTAGCATCTCCAATGTTGGTAGCGGTGTATGGACCCATTGCCCGCTTCCCTGTGGATATTGTCCCACCAAAAATTTCAGACAGGACATCATATTTAGCCAAGCCCTTCTTCTTGTACTTTTTCCCCTCAGGATATTTCTACCAAAATTTTTTTTTTGAACAATTAACAATTAATAACTATCGTATACTAGTCACTAACAACTACTAAACAATATTCAAAAACTCATTTTGAAGGACTATTACCTCTAAATAATCCTTCCATGCATCTTCAGTAGCAGTGATAGTGTTAGACTTGGGATCCCAACCAAATCCTATAGTTTGAATTAACTTATCAAAGTCTTTGGTAGCAATCCTTAGTCTATTTCACTTTGCCTTCAGTTGCGCAAGCGTGTAATAAACCCCAAATTTTACTACTAACTCATTCTTAATCTTCAGCCAAGTTTTGTTGTTTTGTTGTTTGAGGTGATCGAATGCAATCCATTCTTCATTTCCTCATGTAACATGTCAATGAGGAAATTTTCTTTTTTCGTTGTCCAAGTAGCATGTTCCACACTATCACTTATCTATAAATAAGTATGAAACTAAAAATTACTTGTATTCTATTTAGAATATTATAGGATAGGTGGCTCAGGTGTCTTAGGTTTTTATCAAACATGAGATCAAAATGTGCAATAACTGGTAGAAAATCAATGAGTACTCATCATTGCCTTCATATCAATCTCAATCAAGGTAGCATAATTCTTTTAAACACAACAGATCATTAGAGAAACAGTTGAAGAACAAAAATATATAAACAATATGCAAACCAAATGGAAAGGCAAACACCGAGAAAGGATAGTATGTAAAAAACTTAGATGAACATCTAAATAATTATTGGAGATCAGCCATAGCATAAACATACACACCATAATGGCCATGCCAAAAAAAGCAATAGAACACCTCTTCTAATAAAAACAACAATTCGAACAACTAAACACCAAACAATATCAGTCTAAGAATCGAAGAACTATGCTACTATTTATACAAACATTGAAAGGATAATGAAGGTTAATTTACCTTGTACGTTTTAGAATCTTGATACAATTAAAAAAACAGCAATTCCAACAACTAACAGTTGTCAACTAACGGCCACAAAAACCAGACTTGTCTTTAAAAATTGACATTTGTTGTAATCTAAGACAGAGCTATCTAACACAATTCGATTATCACAAGCATATGCATCATTAGTACCAAGCATATTAAAATTGACATTTGTTGTTATCTAAGACAGGAACTTAAATCGATTATCATAAAAATATGCATCAGAGCTATAACTATTAACTGTAGATATGAAGAGATGAAAGGAAACTAGAAAAATGCTACTATTTATACAAACATTGAAGGACATTTGTGGGTTAATTACAAAGGCTTCTACATTTGACAATACTGGTTTTGAGAAACAAGTAGAAAGAAACAAAGAACAACAAATAAAAATATACCAAACACACAGTTGTCTACTGATAGCCACAAAAACCAAAATTGGTCTAACAAATTAACATTTGTTGTTATCTAAGACAGAGTTATCTAACATAGGGACTCAAACTGATTATCACAAAAATATGCATAAGTACCATAACTATCAACTGTAGACATGAGGAGATGAGAGGAAAGGAATCTATCTGGGTTAATTTTCCTTCTACATTTGACAATACTAAAATTGAGAAAAAAGTAGAATGAAGCAAAGAACAACAAATAAAAATCTTTCAAACACACTATACTAACAGCCACAAAAACTAGAGTTGTCTGATAAAATTGACATTTGTTGTTAATTAAAAGACAGGTATCTAACATACGGACTAAAATCGATTATCACAAAAATATGCATCAGTACCAAGCATATGAACCGTAGTCATGAGAAGATGAGAGGAGAGATGGGTCGACTTTCCTTAAGGGGTCGGTCTGACGAAGCGTTACAGATCTCAAACAACAACATAGATATAAAATAGAACTAGGCGAAGATTACCCAAAAAATCAGAGACACAGTAGACAAGCATATGAACAGTAGAGCACTCCAATAACAAAATACAGAGAAAATATGACAAGGCCGAAGAGCGAGCCGAAAACCCAACAATCTGAGTTTCTCTAAAGGGGAAATCCCCCGAATCAAGGGGGAGAGGAGATGAGAAGAGAGATTGGTCGACTTACCCTGTTGATTTCACGAAGAAAACCGTTGGAGCGAAAACTAAGAGGCGAGAGATTTGAGCCCAAAACCCATGACGAAGCCTCGTCAGAAGGAGTGCGAAATCCAGGACAACGCAAGAGGGTAGAAATTCGAGATAAGAGAGATCGAAGGGGATGAGAGATAACCTGGGTTTGAAGAGCATGGGAGAGTTCCCCATCGCGCTACAGTCCAGAGAGAAGAGGGGATGAGAAATAATGAGAGGATAAAAACGATCCCAATTCGTTTTCTTCTCTTAACCTAATTTGGGGAAGTTTCAGAAACATTTTCATTTTTGTTTTTGGGCTTAAATGGTAACCAAATAGCTTCTCAGGTCCATTTTCATTTTTTTACATTTCCAAAAACAGTCAAGATATTTTCAAGAAGGAAGTAAAACAGGCCCGAAGTAACCATCCCCTTCAAATTTGAATGAATACGATTGCCATTGTATTGGAATAGCCTAGTAGGTGACCGCCGATCAACTAGTTGACACTATGGCATTTCTCGATCTGAGGACTTATCAGACAATACCGTATCATGCATGTATATATAAGGTCATTTACATAACTGTCCAAATATAACACCTTCAATTAATATTGTCTTCTAAGTACTTTAATTACAAAATATTAGTTATAAAACTTGTAATAAAAGTAATAATGAATGTTTAAAAAATGAAGTATAATGAAAAAAATCAAAACAAATTATTCATTTTATATTGTTTCCTTTTTAAAGATGAAGGTTAAAGATTTCTTTATTATAATAATTACACCTTTATTTACTTCAAGAAAAGGAAATAATCTAAACAAAAACATATTACAAAAAGGAAATAATCAGAATACATTAATCACTAGTATTCGTTACACAAAAACTCCTACAAAACAACCTCTTCTCACCCCTAAAATTTGTACAGAAAAAATCATCATCAAAATGAATATGAAAATTATCATAAAGACTTAAAGGAAACTTGCAATTTGGAATTATTCATAACTTTATAGTTTCATTACTGTTGAGAAGAAGTCAATATCAAAAGGAATAAAAATAGTATAAAAATTAATAATGATTCCAGGCTCTATTTCTAGAAAATAATAATTAGTTATACAATTTGTAAAAAAAAATTTCTTTATCAAAACGAATATGAAAATTATAATGAAAAAATATAGCAACTTATAACTTGGAATTATTCATAATTTCATAGTTTTGTTATTGTAAAGGATAAGTCATTATTGAAATAAATAAAAATAAAATAAAATAATCATATTTTTAATCCACCAAAACATTTTCGTAGTTAAAAATAGGACACAAAGGATTCGTTTGGTATTGTTTTCAAAATAGGTAAAAATGTTTTTGTTTTAAAAAATAAGAATTTTTTAAGAATTGTGCTGAGATTGTTTTTAAAATTATTGCCTCAAAAAACGTGCAAAAGAATTTTTAAAAATTCTAAGAACGAAATCAAACGGGGCCTAAGTATTTAGACTTTTCATTATGGTAACCACGATTTTATCACTATGATGAATGCCTAAAAATGATGATGTTGTTGCCAACAAGAGATTCGATTTTTAACATATCCTTAAAAAATCATCTAATCCAACACGCACATATACACGCTAAAAAGTGGCCAAAAACTAATCTAGTTTTTAATAATTCATAACCAAAATATGAAAGGTGAAAAAAATGTATGCAACTATATATATATATAGTTCATCTAAAAGTCTATGCAGTCAAAAACAAAAGTAATGATGAACAAATTATAAGTTTCTTAAAAGGTGAGGAGGAAAAGGTGGAGGAGGAGGCGGCGTAAACATATTAAAACAAACTAAATAAAAACTTATGGCCCTGTTTATTTTTGTTTTAAGAACTTTTTGAAACATTTTTGCGCATTTTTTATGGTAAAAATTTTTAAAACACTTTCAGTATAATTTTAAAAAAAAATTTATTTTTCAAAATAAAATCATTTTTACCTATTTTGAAATATGTAATTGATATAACTGAAAAGAAAAAAAAATGTAAAATTGATATGGTACTCAAGACCACCAAGAAGAAACTACCCTAAAATACAGGGAATCACTAAACAAGATGCCAAGCAATATCTTTAAAAAATGAATATAAAATCTACGGCTATAAATAGGCTAAAAAAAATTCAAAAATCAAAAAGGGAGGGGGATGAAATAACAATTAATTCTATTATTGTTAAATCATGATATTTCATCATTAAATTTCATGAGGAATAGGCAAGTCACATGATCTAAAACTGGAAAACAAAAGGAAATTTAAATTAAAAAATTATAAAAGGAACGTTCCCAAATACACAAAAGGGAAAATTGGGTATAACAAATGAGTGATTAAAAAAAAACCAATGTATTTCTAATATTCTTAAAAAAAAACAGACGTATTTAGACACAAGGTTTTCAAAGTAGACACTTTGTGTAAATACTTCTATATATAGAGATGTTTCATGGACTCAAATCTTGTGGACTTATTGGGCTCTAGTAATTGTGCTAAAGAGATTTTTTGGCCCAATAGGCTAACCAAAGTACTCACAAGAGAGGGAGTCTATGAGCCTTAAGCTAGTCAATAAAATAAGTGTCTATCTTATTATGATAAGATATTTAACATACATTTATTAACAAATTACCATTAACATAATTGTTCATGATATGCTTTAGTTCATATTAGAGTGAATTACTATGATTATGGAACTCCACACAAAAATATTCCAACATGCATTAGAGTCTTAAATTCAATCTAATCCAATTCAAAAACATTAGATTTAGCAAATTTGAAATATACGGATTCATGAACTGAGCTTTTAGATTAATTAAAAAAATTAGAAATAAAAATTAACTTAACATAGCATAACATAGTTCAAGAAAATCCAACATATTATATGTGACGACCTTACTTACGTGGTTATTACTTAACTACATAATAATCTTATAATTAAACATATCATATTGTAAAATTTTAAATTTGGGGAACAATTTTTTTGTTAAAACATACTAGAGATGTATCCATATATATTAGTCTTAAAATAATCTAGACTAAGGCTGTATAGTTACAACCTCGATTTCAAATTATACATGCATAAAACTACTTATGCATACATACATAATTTATTTTAAGCCTATTGTGGAAGATACATTTCGTAAACGGTATCCATATTCCTATCTTTGCCATCCGTCTGTCGCTAGCCACTGCCCATTAAGTGTTGCTGACAGGTTTCTTACCTACAATATGGACGTATCTAAATGAGTTTTGGCATAGTAAGTAGAAATGGATATTTGCAAAAGATTGCATAAAATATTTGTCAAACATACATGAATTGATTATGCTCCATTATGAACATATCTGATGTATCTATTTTGTCATATTTAATAGGCCTATGTGTTCGTACCGATTAAACACGATCTTAAGAAAGTTAGGGTTCGCAAATGTTCTCAATGACCTTAGATCATAAACTAAACTGAACTGATTGCCTCCTCGTAAATAGAAAGATCTTAAATCTAACCTGTAGATCGAGATGTTAGTATAACACTCTTAACTTAACTTATTCATTTATCTTCTCTTAATGTGTGTATGCAAGATGACATGTTACTACATAACATTGAATAACATAATGATAAACATACTTAACATAAGGTGAGTGTAATAAAATTTAAGATTGTATATCATTACATATAACATATAACATAATGTAAGCATGGCATATCGTATAATAGCATGACATAATATGACATAACTTATCATAGCATGACATAACTTATCATTGCATGGTATAACATGAAATAACACTAATAATGCATTTTCATGATTTTCATAAAACGTGTAAAAACACTTTAATTTGAAAACCATAGTTTTCATGCTTTAGGCAAGATTCCTACTTACTTCGTTTCTAAAAAAAAGTTGGATATGCTACTTCACTATCTACTTTTCTGCTATTCTTAGATTCTATGGAAAAAACACTTGATAAGGTTGTGAACTTAACTTGTTTTATGCTAATTAGTTTAGCATATTGTAAAAAAAGAAAATTAAATATTTTCTTAAGGATTTTCTTTTATTAACTAATTGGTCACTTAACTAGTTAAAATGATTAATTAAATTTAAACTCAGTAGGACTCATAAATCTTGTCTAAATTATTTTCATTAATTGCCTTTAATTGCTCATACTTAACATTGGATAATTTAACATTGGATAATTTATTAACTACTTAGTAATTAATTAATTATCCTTTCCTTATTACTTAGCTTGATAAATCAACTGCGATGGCCCTAACATTCTTTAGTCCAAATGCCATGATGACATAGCAAAACAAGCCCTGGTCACTCGTAAGCGCCATCTTTATCTAGTCTTCCTTAGCTATCCCGGATTGCTTGTAACCCGAGTAAGCATCCATGAAACTGAGTAGCTTATATCTGGTTATGGCATCAACCAGCTGATCAATCCTTGGGATAGGGAAGTTGCCTTTAGGGCAAGATTTGTTCAAGTTGGTAAAAAATCAATGCATTTATGCCACTTTTCATTGGTCTTTTTGACTAGGACAAGGTTTACCAGCTACTCTGAATATGTTACTTCTTTGATGAAACTAGCCTTGAGCAATTTCTAGACATCCTTATTGATCATCGTGTATCTTTTCGGGTTGAATGCTCTCCTCTTTAGGATGATTGGTTTGTTCTTAGGGTTGACATTCAGATGATGGGAAATGACATCTGAGTCAATCTCAAGTATGTTTTTATGAGACCATAAGAACATATCTTGGTACTTCTTGAGGAATTTCTCCAGGTTAGATTGAATCTTGACCTTTAGCCATGAACTAATAATGATCATCTAGTTGGGGTGCTTGGGATCTAGTTGGAAAGGGACATGGTCCTCCATGGGAGTTTCTTAGACCTCATCCCTAGCAATCTCGCGTCTAGGTCATATAGCATCTTAGTTTCCTCGGCATCCAATAACTCAATCTCATCCACTTTATGAATGGTTAAAATGTTCATTTACTGATCAATCGCTTCCTCGACGGCTTTACAAAGCGTTCTCGAGACATCCTCTCTTTGACCCTTACAATTCCATCCCCATTTAGAGTTGGGAATTTCATAGTAGATGGAAACAATGACCTTCAATGTGTTGAGGGTGGCTTGTCAATGATGATATTGTGCTAGAAGGGTTTATCAATGACCAAAAAGTCTACTAATTAGGTGAACCTTGCTTGACCTTCTTTGAAAGTGACGGGTAAAGTAATTAAGCCAATAGCCTGAACACATTCCTAGAAGAATCTGTATAGTGGTGTTTAGATAGGGACCATTATTGTGTTGTCTTTAACTGATCATAAGCTTGTTTGAATAAGATTTTAGCAGAGCTTTCATTATTGATGAGAATGCCTCGACCAATGTTGTTGGCAATTTAGAACTCATAAATTAGGGCATCGTTATGCAGTGGAGTTGGTGGTCATCTTCTTCTTCCATGAAACTGATCAATGTGTCCTCTTATGAACATACCTTGATGATGTGCTCGGACATATTTATGTAATCTCCACTTTCGTGCATATGTTTTCCAGTTTTTAGTGGTGTCTCTCGTAACTAGCCCACCAAAGATTGTATGTATAATGTTTGGGGGTTCTAGGATGTTCCCACTATTGTCCATGCTCTACCTTCTCGGTTGGTCTTCCTTCCAACCTGGTCGTTCCATCTTGCCCTATTGTTGGGGGCCAATACCCGTTCAACAAAATCCCACAAATGACTATTATGAATAAGGGCCTCGATTTGGTCCTTGAGCTAGACGCATTCTTGGTTATGAAAGTTATAGTGCTTGTTTTGGTCTCTCGTTGCTCGATTCCCTTTTAGTAGAGGTGGGTCAATCAATAGGTTCTCGTTGTTGACTTGGTTCAACACCTCATCGATGGTCGCAACTAGTAGCATGTAGTTTTGAAACCTTTCGATAGGCATCTTTGGCTTGTCAGTCTTAGGTTTTTTCTAGTCGAATGCTTCCTGATCAGTGATGCTTTTTTGTTTTTCTTCCATTTCTTATAGCTCTCTCAGTCTCAACAGCTCTTTATATATTACCCGACATCGGCATGCCTTTGAGCAAATGCAAGCATCTAAGGTAAGGTGTTCGGCTGATCTATGGCAAGCGAATAAAGTAGTTTCTTAACCCAAAGTCCTTCTATAATGCATGATTAGGATTCCATCTTTGTAATTCTTGACTTCCAAAGCTTCTTGGGTGAACTTGTTATGTAATCCCTAACAACCTCCACCTCCCTTTGCTTTATGAAGTATATATAGGTGATTCTTTTTTTTTACTTGGAGGTAACAAAAACAGTTGAGAACGCCTTAGAGAGTTGCTAAAAGGAACTCAATGTTCCTGGCTCCCTGCACCTAAACCATTACCGAGTAGCATCAGTTAGCATTAATGAAAAAACTTTCGTCATGGCGTCTTTTGCATTTTGGAGGAGCATATGTCCTCGACAGGTCTCCAAATGTTCATCGACATCGGTCTTGCCATCATAGGCTACTATTTAGGGAACCTTGAACTTGCTCTACATAGGATCCCTCATAATCGTATCCAAGAAAGGTGGATTGGTCATATTATATTATTGACATCGGAGGACTGGTTTACGAGCCAGTCAATCTGTCTTTGAAGGTTGCAAATTTTTTGCTATTGGTATCCTTTGCCGAACCTCATTCTTTTTGTGGTTTTTGAACTTAGTTAGATGCCTCGTCTTGGGCCAACCGAACAACTTTGTGCCCCTACCTATCGAAGATGAAGGCTCTGGAACCATGGAGGGAACAATCCCAATCTACTATACTGGCCACCTAACCACCCTCGCCTCTTCTATTTAACTAAGAAATGTGTCCAGAAGCTTGGCTCCTAGAATGTTATGAGTCGTCATTATCTCAGAGGCTGTTGTCCCTGTCTTCTCGACAACCGACCTAGTCTTCCATAGCCAGTGGAAAGAAAGCCAGAGGGGCCCATTGTTGTGCTAGCTAGGCAGTGACCTGGTATGTCAACATGCGAACTACCTCGGTGAGCTCCTTGATTAGGTTGTTTGTGTCTCGAAAAAACTCATCGCTGCTGACACTATAGCCCAATCTAGACTAAGCAACTTGGGGTCTCCTACCTTGGCCCTACAGTAGTGGATCTTGGTTAGCAATATTTCCTAATTGCTCCAATCTAGCTCCATTGTCTCAGGTTTGACCTCTAGTTGGCATGATAGGGTGTATTGAGTTGTAGATGCTGAAAGGGCATAGAGTCCTCTTTCTAGCACCAAAATATTGATACTCTCGAACGGATTAACATCACTTCCTTTCCAGCCTCTGGGCATCCTACTCTAGTCATATCTACAAGAGAGGGAAATGCCTTTGGAATCAAAGGGGGCACCGGAGTGGTGTTTGCTAAGGGCTCTTTAATTCTCAAGTCAGGTACCCACTCAAGGTGAGCTAAGAGGGAAGAGGTAGGGCATAGGCAGAAGAGTCTGCTTACCTTGATGGTGGAGTTAATGTTTCTACTTATAGTGTTTGCCAAGGATCAAGTGTGAGATAGGTTTGCCTATAAACCTAGTGTGTTGTTGTATAATGCATGGTGGCAGGTGATAGGCCTAACGATCTCCAAGTGTGGAGGATTTCTCATATGAGTGTGGACATGGTGGTCTTGGGGTGCTATTCACTCATATATGTAGAAGTGTGATTATTTTCAGGTATCCCGTGCTTAGTGGGTCTGAGCAGGTTGCCCTTGGTTAGACGTCCATGAATTTTCCCTGTAAGGTGGTTAGTGCACTTCGAGGAGGCATTCTAGGGTAGGTCGGCGGATTAACTATTCTCTGGTCTTAGGTGGTTGGACAACCATTATGGTGAGGAAGTTGCTCGGCACGGTTCCTAAGGAGGTTCTCAATAGAATGATTTGAGAACACCCTCAACAGGGTTTTGGGTAGAGAGATATTGTGACAAATCATTGAGTGTGTAATCTTGAAACTGTTAGTGCCACTTGTGGTTAACTGAGGAGGTTAGGGATGTGTATGGGAGAAGGTAATCAAGGTTCAAATCTTGGTGGAAACTTATGTATTAAAAAAACTTGAAACTATTGGAGAATTCCTTTTCTCTATCTTGTGGACGTAGGCAATTTTGCTGAACCACGAAAGTCTTTGTCTTCTCTGTTTTTTTGTTGATTTTTGCTTCAGTTTACTTTTTAGTTATGTGAGTATATGGATGTGTTTCTTTTTTCCCAACAAGTGTATCAAGCTGTAGTGAAGATTAAAAAAATCAGTATGATGTTTGGAATAAATTTTAAACAGATTAAGCATTTTGATGGAAAGAGTAATTTAAGTACTTGATAAAGTACAACTAAAGATGTTTTGATAGAATAAGGAATTCTAAAAGTACGGCAAGAGAAGAGGCCATAAAATATGAAGGATGAAGATTAGAAAGATTTGGAAGCAAGAACGGTAAGCACTATTGGTTTGAATTTGGCTCTTGATTTGAAATATAATGTTATGAATGAAACATCTCCTTTTGAGTATGGAAAAAATTAGAAAAATTTTACATATCGAAATCCTTAACAAATAGATTTATTTAAACAAATAGTTGCATGAGTTGAAGATAGATGTGAAAACTGAGAGTAAAGATCATATAAATAATTTTAATAAGTGCTTGACTCAACTGTTAAATGTTGAGGTCAAATTGATAAGGAAGATAAGCTGTAATTTTATCAGCATCCCTACCCAAATTGTATAAGACTTTGGTAGCTACACTTTTAGTTGGAAAAAACATTGACTGTGAATATGTCAACTGCTCTATTAAAGATTGCAAATATGAAGCAATCTAGTAGTTCATCTCATACTGATCTTTTGTTGGTGAAGTTAGATTCGAATAAAGGTAGGGTAAGTCAAGAGGGAGTTACTATGATTGGAGAGATGATCGTCCCCAATTCCATCAAAAGAAGGATATTGAGTGCTACTACTATCATAAGAAGGGACATATTAGAAGACTTTACATTCTATTAATGTTGTTGGTGATAGGTATGACAATGAAGACAAAGCATTGAAGAAAAAAAAGTCCTTTCCTCGTGTCAAGTTTGATGAGAGTTTGAGCTTAATGCATGTGTATTCTTGTTGAGCTTGCATTGCCGTCACCCCACTTATGAGGGGTTTCTAGGTGTGTGTGTGTGTTTTGAGAGAATTTGAGTCAAGGTGGAGATTATTTGGTATGACTCAAATTTATTTACTAGTTAAGTTACTATTTTGTGAGTTTGAACAAAGGTTAAAATTGTGTCTCATTAAGAGTCTACAAATAAGTCTTTGACGTACGTTTTATGTGATAAGAGAAGAGGAAAGAATGAGTGTCTCTTTTTGAGAGAAAGAGAGAAAAATGAGAAGAGAGATAGGCAAAGGGTGTTAGGGTGGTTTTGGGTAGAGAGAGGTTGTAAAAGATTATTAAGTGTGAAATATTGAAACTGTTAGTGAATTTCGTCCTCTTATCCTATGGACATAGGCAATTTGCAAAAGCATGTAAATCTTTACCTTTTTATATTTCTTTAATTTGCTGTTAATTTCTGTTTCAGTTTATTTTTCAGCTGCCTGAGTATAAGGGGAGTTTTTTTTTTTTGTGTGTGTGTATGTGTGTGTGTGTGTGTGTGTGTTTTTTTTCGTCAACAGATTAGTTAAGATTTTTGGTCGTTACACCCCGTGGCGTTTCATGTATTAGGACTTTGTCTTTGAACCTTTTTTTTTTTTTTTTTTGGAGATTTTTAGTTCTGAAATTCTTAAAAGAGAAAAACAATACTTAACTTTAGTAACAAACGAAATTTCTATAATATTATGAAATTTTGAAACTAATTCAGGAGCTGATTCCATTCTATAAAAAAAAAGAAAAAAAGAAACAATTTATTCAAGGAGGATAAGTGCTAAAAAATTATAATGATACCATTCAAAATCTTATCCCCTCAACTGCTAAAGTGAAATGCTACTATCTTCAAAATCTAAGGACTAATGTTTTAGAAAAATACTTCTGATCAATGGAAATGCAAAATCACGACAAGCTTCACGGAGTATAACGTAGGTGCCAAAAACCTATCAAAGTATCATATTTTGTAATACTGAAAATAAGATGATTTTCAAAAAAAAAATTAAGATTATACTCACCGATCACTTTTGACTTGCTCGTTTCAGATCTTTTGTTGACATATCATGATTTTTCAAAAGCATGTTCCTCACATGAGATAGTTTGGAAACAACATCGCCTATGCTCATTCGTTCTCTTGGTAATTTTGCAGAACAAGCAGCACCAATCTCAACAAGGGATATCAAGCAGTTGTGAATGATTTGATTTTGAATTTCTTCGTTATAGGAAACGCTATCTCCGCTTGTCCCATGATCTTCTCTTTGCAGGAGCCTTGGATCCAGTATTTGTTCCACATTTTCGGCCAAAGCCATGAGAGCAAGATTGTGCAGGTTCAAATCATCTCCAAACATACCATCAGTAGGTCTCTTCCCAGTTAACATCTCCAGTAAAAGAATTCCATAGCTATATACATCACCACTTGTCGATACTTCACTTCCCGTGCCATACTCTGCAAATAATTTCTTGGGTCAACTAAAGAAAGCACATGTTAAATTTAGTTATTCTTTCCTACTCGTTTTATAATAAGCTCATTACAGTAGCCAAATGCATGCACACACACACACATATATATATATATATATTCGTGTAGTTTAGTACTGTAAGCTTGTATGTATAACAATAAACTAAAGTGTAAAGTTTCTTGTTGAATATAATCCAACATGCCATATATTGGATATATATTTTAACCAATCAACATAAAACTAAAAGCATGTACAAATAAAACTAACTAGTTAAGCTAGTTTATAATTTTCCTCGAGCATAACCTAGCTGTAATTTCACGCCTGACCTAAATTAAAAAAAAAAAAAAATACCTGGAGCTGCGTACCCAATGGTACCTCGTACACCTATGGAGATGCTGTGCTCTGAAGAAAATGGGTGTGAAGGATCAGACAGAAATCTTACTAACCCAAAATCTCCAACATGAGCAGTACTATCCTTGTCCAAGAGAACGTTGCTTGGCTTCAAATCACAATGAACTATTGGCACATGGCAACAATTGTGTAGATAATCTAAAGCGCTGGCCACATCAATAGCAATATTTACCCTTTGAACAAGACTTAAATGTCTCTCTTGACCATGCAGCCATTCTTCTAGACTTCCATTGGCCATGAACTCGTACACTAGAGCTTTAAAGTCATTTCCCTGAAAATCAATACTTGAGCATGCAGACAGAACTTTGACAAGATTTCGATGTCTGATGTTCCTCAAAGCTCTACACTCCGCTATAAAGCTTTTTGGTGCTTTCGAAGCTTGTAGATTTAGTACTTTCACGGCAACAATTGTTTCATCTAGAAGAATTGCCTTGTACACAGAACCAAAACTCCCAACACCAATCAAGTTTGCGGGAGAAAAATCATTTGTCGCTTTGACGAGATCTCCGTATGACAGTTGTAAGAATGACATTGTGTCTGTTGCTCCTGAAGTTGACGTAGTTCTTCGTTTCTTTGATCGATAAAAAAGCATTAAGAACAATATAAAAGTCAATCCAAGTCCGCAGGAAATAAGGGAGATCATGATTAACTTTTTCAGAGGTGATTGCTTTTGCTTCTTATTCCTATCTGATGGACATCTTGGCAAGCGCAATTCATGTACGCCTCCGCAAAGCCTTTTATTTCCTACGACGGAAACGCCACTTACATTTTTGAAAATTCCGTCAACGGGTACCTCGCCTTCAAGATCATTGAATGATAAATTCAATTTCTTTAGAAATCGAAATTTACCAAAATATGTTGGAATTTTTCCAGACAAGTTGTTGTGAGAAAGGTCGATTTCATCAAGTGCTCTCAAAGAACTTAAAGAGCGGGGAATGGTACCTTGCAATGAGTTTCTCTCCAAGTATAGATTTCGCAGCATGTTGCATCCACCAATAGTCTCAGGAATTTTACCATCCAACTTATTGTTTGAGACATAGAAATAAACAATGTTCACCAATTGGCCCATTTCCATGGGTATGGAACCAGTAAAATGGTTTTCGCTGAGATCTAGGAAGATTAAGGACGATAAACTGATTAGCTCTTTTGGAATGATACCACTTAGATAGTTTTTTGAGAGACGGAGAAAAAGCATTTGCCTCCATTGTCCAAAGCTTGATGGTATGACTCCGTCCATGTTGTTACGTGAAAGATCAAAGGTGCTCAATGATGTTAAGTTTCCTAGAGAAGATGGGATATGACCAGAGAGTTTGTTGCTTCCCAATCCAAGGTCATACAGTCTTTGAAGTTTACCTATTGAGCTCGGTATAACGCCACTCAATTGGTTGTTCTCCAAACCCAATCTAGTCAAGCCGACAAGACGCCCAATACCAGTTGGAATGTTTCCGCTTATTTGATTTCTTCCAAATATCATGTCCCTGAGCTTTGTTGAGAAATTGCTGATGGATTCAGGCATCACTCCTCCAAAATTGTTTGTTTCAATCCCGAGAACTTGCAAGTCGGTGCAATTCGCAAGAGAAGAGAGAAACTTCAGGTCATCATTCTTGCCATGGCCAAGATTATTATCACTAATTCCAAGCACTTGCAACTTAGATAGGCTTGCGAGTCGAGGTACTTGTCCCATGAAGGAATTATATGACAGCTCAATAACTTTAATTGTTGACATATTTAAGATGGTAGCAGGAATTTGTCCCCTTAGATGGTTTGTAGCCAATGTAAGGACTTCGAGGTTTGGAAGATAGTTGCCAAAGCCAGGAGGAAGAGTTCCCTCAAAGCGGTTTGCATGCAACATAAGATCTCGGATGTTTGGAATAGACTTTCCAAGGTCAGTAGGAAGAGTTCCTTCAAGTTGGTTGGTCTGCAACATAAGAATCTCGAGAGAAGATATATTATAGATTGTCGGAGGGATGACGCCTGTTAGGTTATTCCTATACATCGCGAGACCCGCTAAACTTTTCAAGTGGCCAAGGCTGAGCGGAATTTTTCCATGGAAGTTATTGTCTCCCAGATGAAGCTTGATGAGAGAGGAAAGATTTCCGAGAGAAGCTGGTATTTCCCCAGAAAATTTGTTATCGTTTAAAAGAAGCGTACGAAGCTTGGATAACAAACTTATATCCTGGGGAACTTCACCAACGAGGGTGTTGTAAGACAAATCGAGGTATTGAAGATGGGAGCAACGAGAGATGTTGGCTGGAATGTTTCCACTGAAGGAGTTGTTGCCAAGGGACAACTCTTGTAATCGGAATAAATTGGTAATTTGAGGAGGAATATCATGGACGAGACTGTTGTTGGAGAGCCACAAGATTCTAAGAAAACTAAGGTTTCCAACATGAGAAGAAAGTTGACCCTTGAGCTGGCATGATCCAAGGTCCAACGAAGTGACTCTTCGATGGCGGCGCCCACAAGTAACTCCTCTCCACTGACAAAAATGTTGAGATTCATTCCAAGACTTGAGAATGTTGAGAGGATCCTCCATTATACCTGCCTTGAAAGCAAGAAGAGCGAGTTTGTCCCTCCCGTCTCCTTGAGGCATTGAGACGGATGAAGTCAAGAGGGGTTGCAAGAGTAGACACAAAAATAAGCTTAAACTCATGCCTGCGAAAAACTCCAAAACAAATTGGTGCTTAGAATCCAATTGAAATAAAATTATATAACTTATGTACTAGAAGTATGTACCATCTTTTTGCCATCAAAGCTGAAAAAACATTTAAGAAAATTTCATGGTATATCAGTGAAGCATATTGGAAAAGAAAAGTTTATAAAAAGAACTATCACAAATTTTAAGTTAAAATTAATTTTTTTATTTTTTAAGACATGATAAACATTGAAAGAAAGAAATAAACAAGGTTCTCAAAAGATTTATTCATTTCAATTTTAATTATGAAGTAAATAATTCATCAATCACAATACTTTATGAATTCATAGTTTTACAAAAATTGAATTTTAACTTTATTAAAATAATAATATGTTTTAGTTAAAAATTTTAGTTTATTTCACATCTTCATTGGAAAAGTTTCCTAGCTCCATCACTGCTTACCAGTATTTAAAAAATTCTAGCTTTTACTTTTAAAACGCACGTCAACTATCATTTTACAGAAGATACTTTTAATCCTTCTACTTACCATAAGTTCGACCCATTAGTACAATCCACATCGGCAAAGCTGTTTGCTCACTGGTTCATTCCGCCTTTTCTTTCACCTACAAAACAGGTAATTTTCTAATTAATTAGATGCTTCTAGAGCGACTAAGATCAGTAATTTGTGGGGTCTTCACCACCATTATCTTGGCAAACGTGGGAGACGATATGTTAAAAAGTGCCATGTTGTATGGCATGTTGTATGGAGACAAAACGTAAATGAAGGCATGTTATATGGGATGTTTTGTGTGGCACTCGGCAGAAAATAAGGAAAGAAGGAGAGAATGATTCTTTTCTCCGGTAATATAAGGCACTAGAAATGCCCTGTGGAAGCAGCAATCAAGCAGAGAGCCAAGTAATCTCTTAAGAGTAAAAGAGAGAGTTCATCAGAAAACTGAGAGAGTGATAAAAATAGAGTGCCTAAATTGTGTGTCTGCAAAAGTGTATTTCAGAGATAAAAATTGTAAGATTATCACACAGTGTGAGTACGAGAGTTATTTCTGTATACCACAAATTTTTTTGCCAAAATTGAGATATTGTTGTATATTTATTATTTTATAGTGAAATTTTTTTTATTATTTATTTTTATTTTTATTTTTAAGTGCGTTGTGGTTTTTTCCTTTCATATTGAAAGGTTTTCCATGAGATAAAAATCTTGGTGTTTATTTTTTGCTAACTTTATTAATTTTGTCAGCCAAATTTATTCCGCTGTGGGGTCGAAAAAACCCAATAACTGGTACCAGAGCCAAACATTTTTGCAAAGAACTATTCACTTGAATAGTAAAATCCATGAATAGTAAAATTTGATTTTCGGCATCGGCTCATGAACAACACTATTGTAGCTGAAGAAGACGCTATTGTAGCTATTCAAAGGGCACCAGTAAAAATAACAGGCTAGATCGACAACAACAATTTTTCTCTTTAGCAAAGGAGAATGAAGGATCTTCTCATTCAACAAAAAGTCCACAGGACCCTATTAGGAAAAGAGAAAAAAAAATTGAAATAGTCAAGGATAAAGATTAGGAAGAGCAAGATGAAATAGCAGCCAATACAATTTGTCTAAATCTTTCAAATAGCGTTTTGCAAAATATTGAGTCTAAGAAGTGCAAGACAACCAAGAAGACCTGTGAGATAGGAAAATTATACATGTCGAAGAATATTTCCAATAAGTTTTACTTGTGTAAGGAACTGTACCGGATGCGGATGCTAGAGAATGCTGACATGTTGAAACATTTGAGCAATTTTAATGGCATGGTCTCCTAATTGTGAAAGTTTGATGTAAGATTTAGTGATGAAGAAAAGGCAATAACTTTGATGGCAATGCTCCCTTCATCATATGACCAACTTATCACCAATCTTACTTACGGGAAGGATAAGTTAGAGTTTGACGTTGTGGCAGAAGCCTTCATATCGTTCGAAAAGCTGAACAATGCATGGGATGGAATGTCATAAGCCTTTGTTACAGAGGACATAGGGAGAAGCAAAAATCAAGGAGGGAGAAATCAGAATGACAAGTCCAAAAGGAGGTCGAAATCTAGAAGCAAAAATTTTAGCTGTCATCATTGTGGCAAGCTAGTCCACATAAAGAGGAATTGTCGAATTTTGAAGAAAGAAGAGCATGAAAATACTCAAAAGGAAAACAACAGCAACACGACAATAGCAACAACCATAGAAGAAGTTGCATTGCTTACAGATTAGTGCTTGCATGTTGGCAACAAATTGGTCAAGGGGGGGGGGGGGGGTTGTAGATTCAGAAGCCTCTTTCCAAGTCACTCCTAACAAGGAAATGTTTACCGCATATAATAAAGCTGGTGACTTTGGCACTATAAAGATGGGAAATTCTACCTGTTCCAAGATAGTCAGAATTGGAGATGTTTGTATTCAAACAAACATTGGTTGCCAGCTTACTTTGAAGGATGTGAGGCATATTCCAGAGTTACGCCTCAATCTAGCCTTGGTCACTGCCTTAAATAAACAAGGTTACAAGAGTTATTTTGGCAATAGATGATGGAAACTTTGCAAAGGATCAATGATCATTGCAAGAGGAAAGCTGTGTTACACGCTATACAAAATAGAAGGAAATGCTTGCGTAAACAGAGTAAATGTAGCAGTTGGTTCTTTACCAAATCTATGGCATAAGTGGCTTGGCCATGTAAGTGAAAAAGGACTGCAACTTCTTACAAAGAAGAAGCTCATTCCTTTAGAGAAAAATACTCTATCAGATCCTTGTGATTATTGCTTGTTCAGAAAGCAACATAGAGTTCGTTCAAAAGTTCCTTTGTTAGAAGAAAGAATGTGTTAGAACATATATACTCTGATGTTTGTAGTTCCATAGAAGTAGAATCCTTCAAAGGAGCTAGATAGTTTGTAACCTTTATAGATGAGCCTCTAGAAAAGTCCAGGCTAATCTATTAAAAACAAAAGACCAAGTTCTCACAATCTTTAAACAGTTTCATGCCATGGTCGAAAGAGAAAAAGGGAAGCCATTGAAGTGTCTCCAATCAAAAAATGGAGCCAAATACACTCCCTATGAGTTTAGAGATTACTACTCTAAACATGGTATTTGGATTGATAAGACAATATTTGGGACTCCTTAACATAATGGTATAGCAGAACGAATGAATCGTACCATCATAGAGAGAGTTAGATGCATGCTGAGATCGTAAAAGTCATCGAAACCTTTTTGGGGAGTAGCTATACAGACTGCATATATTTGATCAACAGATCTCCTTTACTTCCTTTGAAGTTTGACATTCTAGAAAGAGTATACACTAGCAAAGATGTTTCATGCTCTCATCGTAAGGTGTTCGGTTACAAGGCATTTGTGCACATACCAAAGGAACAAAGATCAAAGATTGATGACAAGGCAGTCCCATGTGTCTACATTGGTTATGGAGATGAAAAATTTAGATATAAGTTTTGGGATCTAGAAAAGAGGAAGATCATAAAAAGTAGAGATGTGGCCTTCCATGAGGACCTAGATTGAAGATTCAAGAGAAGAAGAAAGTCAACCTGAGAAAACTAAGGTAGAGTTGAGTCCTCCACAACAGATTATAGATGGAGAAGAAGAGCAAGAAGTAACTGAGGAATTGGAATTACCTCCTGATGATAATAATGCTGAAGATAAGCTACCAGCATAAGAGGATAAAAATTAGGGGGAGTAGAATCAAGAACCAGAGAATGAAGTGCAACCTTCAGAAGGTCAATCAAAGATCAAATGCCATCCACAAGATAACCACCATTAGATTATGCTCTTCTTATAGAAAGGGGGGAGCCAAAAAGTTTTCAAAAAGTGTTGGCTCATAAAGACAAAGATAGGTGGGTGGAGTCCATGCAAGAGGAGATGAATTCTCTCTTAAAGAATGACACATACAAGTTGGTGAAGCTTCTTAAATACAGAAAGGCCTTAAGGAACAAATGGGTGTTCAGATTGAAAGATGATGGACACTGTAATCTAGTAAAAGTACAAAGCTCGATTAGTCGTCAAAGGCTTGAGATAGAAGAAAAGAATTGACTTTGATGATATTTTCTCTCTGGTACTGAAAATGTTAATCAAAATAATGTTGGGATTAGCAGCAAGCCTAGATCTTGAGATTGAGCAAATACATGTAAAGACTATATTTCTTCATGGTGATTGTCACAAATGGTTAGGAGAAAAACTTCCTTAACTTGCTGAATAGAATACATATGCTTTTATAGTAAAAAGAAAGAAAAAGAAGAAAAAATTATACAAATCAGGAAACAAATTTCTGAAATTAAGTAACTATTATTTAGTGACATAATTCCTCAAATTAGAGAAACTAGTTTCCTAATAACCATATCTTCAAATTAGGGATACTAGTTTCCTAATAACCATATTTCATGACACTCCCCCTCAAGTTGGTGAATGGACATTTTCTATTACAAGCTTGTTGATTATATCTTGGAAAATGGTGCTTGGCAGTCCCTTTGTAAGAACATCAGCCAACTGATCTTTGGTTGGGATAAAAAGAGTACAAATTAACCCACTATCAAATTTCTCCTTTATAAAGTGCCTATCAACTTTAACATGCTTCATCCGATCATGTTGCATCGAATTATGAGCGATCCTAATTGCTGACATGTTATCATAATACAATCTCATTGGTCCTTCCCATTTTATTCTTAGATCATCTAGAATTATCTTCAACCATAACAAATCACACATTCCTAGTGCCATTGACTTGAATTCTGACTTTGCACTTGATCTTGCTACCACGCTTTGCTTCTTGCTTCCCCAAGTTACAAGATTACCTCCTAAAAAGGTACAATAGCTTGAGGTTGATCTTATGTCAACAAGTGATCCAGCATAATCTACATCTATGTAAGCCTTTAGAGTCATACTTCGTCCTTTCTTAAACAAAATTCCTCTTTTGTGGTTGCCTTTTAGAAACTGGAGAATTTTGTATATGGCCTTTAAATGCATCTCTTTAGGATTGTGCATAAACTATCTAACAACACTTACTACAAAGGCGATCTCTGGTCTCGTATGTGCCAAGTAGATCAATTTCCCTATCAATTTTTGATAAGAACTCTTATCTGCCATAGTGTCTTCTAGAGCTTCACAAAGGCCATGATAGGTGTTTCAACTGGTTTACATCCTAGTTTTCTAGTTTCCTTTAATAAATCAATCACCTATTTTTGTTGTGATATAAAGATCCCTTATTTAGAATGAGCCACTTTAATACCTAGGAAATACTTTAACTTCTCAAGCTCCTTTTTGTCAAATTCTTTCTTTAGACATTTTTTCAAATTATGCATATCTTTTGTATCATTACTAGTGACTATATTATCATCAACATACACCAATAGTGCCATTACTCCCCTTGCCTTTGAGTGCCTCATAAACAAAGTGTGATCTCCCTGGCTTTGTCTATAACCCAAGGTAATCATCACCCTAACAAATCTTCCAAACCAGGCTCTTAGAGATTGTTTTAGACCTTATAAAGCTTTCTTTAACTTGCACACCATCCCTTCTTTATAATCAGGTCCAAGAGGAATATCCATATAAATTTTCTCTTCAAGATCCCCATGTAGGAAGGCATTCTTCACATCAAACTGCTGTAAATTCCACCTAAAATTGCGGCTAATGATAGGAGGACCCGAATTGAATTCATTTTAGCAATAGGAGTGAACATTTCAAGGTAGTCTATGCCATAGGTTTGTGTATATCCTTTGGCCACTAGTCTCGCCTTTTGTGTCTCCAATGAACCATCACTATATTTTACAATGAAGAACCATTTGTATCCCACCAATTTCTTCCCTTTCAACAACTTAACTAACTCCCACGTTTTGTTCTTCTCTAATGCTTCCATATCTAGCTTCATGGCATTCTCCCACTCCTTGTTTCCTAATGCCTCGAATAGATTCCTCGGAATAAGAATTGTATGGAGACTGCTAAGGAAAGCTCTATGGTTTTGGGATAGATTTTTAAAGAACAAGAACAGGTATAAGGGATGTTTTGTATAGGTCTAGTTACTTTTCTGAGGGCAATGGATAGGTCATGGCCATTTTGTTTATTGGGTTCATTGGTTGGTTTAATAGGACTAATGGTTGTAAGGTGGCTTCGGCAGGTCCAGGGGTGAACTCAAATGTTTGAATTAAAGCATGAGATAGGGGTTGAATTTGCATAGCTCGAGAGATTGGCACTTTCCTCCATGAATAGGTACGCAGTGGTTAAGTAGAGTCTTGATTTCCTTTCTCCTGCACCATTTCACTTGAATTGGGTGATTCAACAGATAAGGATTTAGTTGGGACCTCAACAGGAACAGATTGAGACTCAATAGGCACAAACTGGATAGGCACGACAAATTCAATAGGCATAGACATGGATTGATCGAGAAACTCAAGGAGAAACAGTCTTTTTCTCTATCTTCACTTAATTTCTCCCCTTTGAAGATAGGACTCTTGGAAGTACGAGTCTAATTCGACGAAGGTAACATCAGCAGAAATAAAGATTTTTCTTGTACGTGGGTGAAAACAGTTGTACCCTTTTTGTGTAGAGGAATACCCAATGAAGACACACTTGAAAGGACATGAATCAAGTTTTCCCAAATGTTGAGAATGAACATGGACAAATGTGACACTTCTAAAGATTCTAGGAGTGAGATTGTTGGAGGTACTAAAGTTCGGAAAGAATTCTATAAGAATTTCTACTGGACTTTTGAAATCAAGTACCTTTATAGAAAGTCTATTTATAAGATGAGTAGCGGTTAGGATTGCTTCTCCCCAATATTGTTTAGGGACCCTTTTATAGAACAATAGTGCTCTTGTGGCAGCAAGGAGGTGACTATTCTTTCATTTGGCCACCCTATTTTGTTGAGGTGTAGTGACACAAGAAGACTTATGAATAGTTCCTTGTTTTTCAACAAAAGAAAAGAAATATTGATTCAAGTAGTCTATTACATTATTTGAACGAAATCTCTTAATACTCACATCAAATTGTGTTTTGACCATGTTGTAAAAGTTGGGAAAAATTGTGCTAACATCAGACTTAGTTTTCATGATACATCCACATTACACAAGTACAATGATCAATAGATGACACAAACCACCTTACACCAGAGATATTTGGAATTATAGGTAGTCTTTAAATGTCACTATGAATAAGTGTGAAAGGAACAAAAGTTTTTGTATCACTTATTTGAAAGGATGTACATTTGTGTTTAGTAAGTTCACAATCATTACAATGAAAATTCTTAAGAACCAACCCTTTGAATAAAGATAGAAACATAACTTTAAGAACTCTAAACGACGGATGACCTAAATGATGATGAAAAAGCCAAATCTTATCTTTATTGGAAATGATAGACTCGGAAAGGAGTGATGTAGGAGAGGAATTCCCAACTCTAGTTCTTCCATCTTGTTCACCTAGGTAGTAAAGACCATCTCTTTCACTAGTATGTCCAATCATCCTCAGGCCTTGTTCTTGAAAAATATAATGAGAAGGGAAAAAACACACATTGCTATTTGAATCTTTAGTGAGTTTTTGGATTAAGATCAGGCTTGTACAAAGTTAAGGAACATGTAGGAAATTTTTAATAGTGAGTGAACTATTTATAAAAATGTTTCCTTGACCTGTCACCATAGTAATGGATCCATCTGCTAAGGTTATTTTTCTATGACTAGGGCGACTAGGGCAAGGTATGTATGAAGTAAACAATTTATAGGAACATGTCATATGATCCGTAGCTCCCAAATTAATTACCCACATGTTTTAAGAAATTTTATCCAAGAAATTAGCAACACAAGAAGAGGATGAATTACTTGAAAAGGCCAAAGAGCATGTAACTACAGCCGGTTTTTCAAATGTCCCCAAAAAATTCTTTCAACTTCTTGAGTTCCTCCTTATTGAACTCCATTATTGGGTTCGATGGGCTATATCCTTTATTGCTGGCCATGTGGGCTTGTCCCTGTTCTCCCAAATTCCAGTTGCCTTGATTTCTTGGAGGCCTACTATGAAGCTTCTAGCATTTATCCTTTAAATGGCGATGTTTTTTACAGTAGGCACAAAATATAAATTCTCGGTTAGAGAGCCTAGAGGTGTGTTGTGTTTGCCCTCTGTTTTTAGCTATCTTCAATAAATCTGCTTGGTTACCATGTGTTTCAGTGGGGTTGAAATTTTTTGCACCAATGGATTTGGTCGAACTGTCACCAACATCAGTCTCAAGCATCACTCCTCTTCTCCCTTCTTCTGCCCGAATTATGAAGATGGTTTCATTCAAAGATGCCAGATCCTCTTTTCCTAAGATTTGCACTTTCATAGCATCAACTCAACATTAAGTCACACAAGAAAGACATAAATGCGTTCTTTTTCGACCAACCTTTTGAGAATGGCTACATCTTGACTGCAACTCATTTGAATGCATTGATAATAATCCATCTCTTGCCATAAACCCTACAAAAAATTAGTGTACTTTGTAATCAATCATGATCCTTGTTTTGTTGTTGAAATCTTTGTCTTAGTCTCATAGATTTGTGCGACATCATGAACCTTAGAGTAGGTCTATTTTATGGCATCCCATAGCTCTTTTGCTACACCAAGAAACATACAAGTATCACTAATTTCAAAATGCATCAAATTCCATCGCCATGACATCACCATTAAATCTTGCTCATCCTAGGCG
The DNA here is from genome assembly GCA_946598075.1 of Artocarpus hirsutus. Classification (NCBI taxonomy): domain Eukaryota; kingdom Viridiplantae; phylum Streptophyta; class Magnoliopsida; order Rosales; family Moraceae; genus Artocarpus; species Artocarpus hirsutus. Next base: position 58,574 of record CAMOHE010051659.1, read on the forward strand.
TCGAATTTAGGATACTTTTCTTTGGTCTCATGCCCAACAAATGACTAAATTTGCCTTTACCCTTCAAAAAAGTATAGACTAGCTGCAATCACTTCAAGTAGTTTTTTCCATTTAGCTTGTATGTAGCCTGCATGTTCTATAAATCTCTTTTTGAAATTGCAATAGGACTCTCGGTTGAAGACACATTTATGGCAGGCCTGGTTTCAGTGGATTCAGCCATAGTTGTTGACACAATTTTGAGAGGAATATCGACAGTAAGGCAATGAATAAATTCGGATGAAAAAACTAGAAAATTTGGATTCAAAGAAAGGCCAAGGAAGATCTGTTTCCAGGGAAGGCAGTAGAGAATTTTCTAGGAAAGCGCTTAAAGAGAGGAACAAAAAAAAAAAAGAAAAGCAGCAATGAAGGCCACATGTTGATAGGAACCCAGAAAAATGGCAAAGAAATTTCAACAATGAAGGCTGAATAATCACTGAGAATTTTACTATATTTTGGGACTAAAAACAAAGCAAAAACATAAATTACAGTATGATTTTCAAGGAAAAAGGCCTAGGGCTCTGGTACCATGTTACAAATGGATGGGAGAAAAACTTCTTTAACTTGTTGAATAGAATACATAAGCTTTTATAGTAAAAAGAAAGAAAGAAAAAGAAGGAGAAAAAACTATACAAATCAGGAAAATAATTCCTGAAATTAAGTAACTATTGTTTAGTGACATAATTCCTCAAATTAGGAAAACTATTTTCCTAATAACCATATCTTGAAATTAGGGATACTAGTTTCCCAATAACCATATTTCATGATAGAGACTTAGAAAAAGAAATCTAGATGCATCAGCCTAAAGGTTTCGAAGCTAAAGGGAAGGAACATCTAGTTTGCAAGTTTAAGAATGTATGGATTGAAGCAAGCCCCATGACAGTAGCATAAGAAATTGATTTGTTCATGATGGAACAAAATACAAGAGAACTGTTGCTGACTCTTGTGTCTACATCAAACAATTTCCTGGTGAGAAGTTTATAATGTTGTGGTTATATGTTAATGATATGCTAATAATTGGCCAAGATATTGAGATGATCAATCTATTGAAGAAAGAATTATATAAAGTCTTTAAGATAAAAGATGGGTTCAGCCAAACAAATTTTGAGAATAGAGATTATCTGAGATTTAAGGTCTTGGAGATTATCTAACAATAGACGTGTTCAACAAACAGCAAAAGATACTTCTAGACTAGTATGAGAAAGGTAGATGAACTTGCCAACTAGTCATTTATACATGTCTTTATCTACAGTTTATTGATCGTTTAATTTTCGATTTTACACTTGGATCAACTAGAGTATCAATCGGCTTACAACCAAACATACATGTTTCTGTGAGGAGGTCTAACACATATTTTCTTTGTGAAACTTAAGTCCCTGAAACTTTAGTCCCTTGCTTATTCCTGACAACTTCCATTCCAAGAAAATATCTAAGTCTACCCAAGTCTTTCATTTCAAGCTCTGCTGCTAGACTTTGCTTTAACTGTTCCATCTTTTCTTTGTCATCCCCAGTTAAAATTATATCGTCTACATACATAATGAGAATTGTTACCTTCCTTTCTCTATATTGGTAAAATAGTGTATGATCGGCTTGAGCTTGCTTGTATTTCTATTGTCAAAGAGCCCTAGCAAATCGATCAAATAATGCCTTTAATGACTACTTCAAGCCATATAATGACTTCTTTAACCGACAAACTCTAGTCCTTTCCTTTTCTTCATCAAATCTAGATGGCAAATCCATGCAGATTTCTTCCTCCAAGTCTCCATTCAAAAAAGCATTCTTAACATCCAATTGTAGTAACGGCCAATCTAAATTAGCCGCTAAAGACAAAAGAACATGGACTGTATTCAACTTTGTTACTGAGGCGAATGTTTCTTGATAATTGATCCTATAGGTCAGAGTATATCCTTTCGCAATGAGCCTCGCCTTGTATTGTTCAATTGAACCCTCCGCTTTACACTTCATGGTAAACACCCATTTACAGCCCATTAGTGTTTTTCCTTTTGGCCTCTCTATGACTTGCCATGTCTCATTCTTCTAAAGCACCTTCATTTCTTCCATAATTGTTTGCTTCCATTCTAGATTCTCTAGAGCTTCTTGTACCCTTTTTGGAATTTCTACACCTAAAAGGTTTGGAACAAGGGCTCGAGCAGGACTAGATAAGTGCTTATACACTTTGATATGGGGTGTTTTGTACAAGTCCTAACTCCTTTCCTTTGAGCTATAGGAATATTTTGGTCTATACTAGAACCTAGTTTTAGGTTAGATTCATGGCAGCGTGAAGTTTCTAGGTTATCTGTCCTTTTTGAAAATTTTTCGTGAGTAGATGAGAAGTTCTTACCAAGTATTCACATTTCCCCCTTCTTGCGTTAATTCTTTATTTTTAGGCATTCTTTGTTCTGGTTGTTTAGAGAGAGATAATGGCAGATTATTAGAAAAGGAATTTAAATTCCTTGGACCCGTATTTTGTGGAATTGAACTGGTTAGTTTAGTATTTAGAGAGAATGTTTCTTGATTTAAATTTGGAGAAAATTTAGAATCTAAAATTAATTTACTAGGAAAAGATTTAGGGGATACTATTTGAATTTAATTCACTGGGCAAAGATCTTGGAGATACTGACTCTAGGATTTTATGCTGAGAATATAAGGGAACTTCCAATCTGTTGGATTTATTTCCAAACCAGGAAAAAACGACACAGTTGGTATGATGGGGTGCACGGTTTTAGAGGGAATATCTAGAGAATTTGGAGTAAAATCCCAAAAAACTTTCCACACCCTAGACTTATCTAAAGTAGTCAAATTTGGATTAAGAGTAACAGACCACAAAGACTTTGAATTTGACGGAATTGACACCAAAGACTTTGAATTTGGACTTGACACTTCCTAAAAAATATCTTTAGTTAAATGCTCTTTCTTAAGAGAATTGTTTTCAAAAAAAAGGTTGATTTTCAAAAAATTTAAAATCTATGGACGTAAAATATTTTTGATTTTTTGGAGAATAACACTTATACTCCTTTTAAGTAGGTGAATATCTCAAAACAAGGCATTTGTATGATCGAAGGTCCAATTTGTTACGATTATTGTCATGAACGTGAACAAAAGCTGAGCAACCAAATACTTTCAAATCTAGAGATGAGAACGATCTAGACTCTAGATAAGATTCACGAGGGCGATTTAGAGGTGTTTGATAGTTCAAAACACGTGTTGGCATTTGGTTGATTAAATAACATGCTGTGAGAAAGGCATCCCTGAAAATATTTTGAACATTACTTTAAAATAACAAGGCCCTAGCCACTTCTAAAAGATGGCAATTTCCTTTCGGATATGCTATTTTGTTGGGGAGAGTTGACACATGAACTTTGGTGAATTTTTTTCATTTTTAACAAGAAAATCTCCAAAGAAAATTAATGTTCACCTTGTACTGATTTTGGATCATGGAATAAAAATTTTGAAAAGTTTGTGCAGCTTTAGATTTTTTTTTAAAGATAGACCCAACAAACGAGTGTATGATCGTCAATGAACGTAACAAACCATCTTTTGTTAATTAGACTCCCAATATAAGGCGGACCCCAAATATCACTATGAATTAGCATGCAAGGTTTAGAAGTCTGATATAATTGCAGAGGAAAGAAAGCACATTTATATTTAGCTAACCGATAAATTTCACGTTGAAAGCAATCATTATTCCAAAACGAACCAGGAAATAAATGCTTCAAGTACAAGAAGCTTGGATGCCCTAATCTATGGTGTAACAGCATTATTTGTTGTTTACGTGCAAGAGAGGATGTGTATACTGCAGGTTGAACTTGGTCACTCATAAAAAATTCCTTGTCAAAGTAGTATAAGCTGTCCATTTCTTTAGCACTACCATACATCCTCACTAAACTTTGGTCCTAAAAAACACACATAGATGATGAGAAATTTATCACACAATCTAAATTTTTAGTAATCTTACTTATAGAAATTAGAATGCATGATAAATTTGGGACATGAAGGGCCTTTTTAAGAACAATGTTTGGGCTTATTTCAATGGTGTCAGTCCTTGCTACAACTACGAAGGAGCAATCAGCGATCTTTACTCTGTGATTTCTTGGGCTAGGAAAATAAGAAGAAAAAAACTATCCATAACCAGTCATATGATTAGTGACACCAGAGTTGATGATTCAAGGTTCTCCCTTTTCCATCACACTGCTAAAGACAGTTAATGTCATACCTTTTTGTGCCATGAGGCTGATTGTGATGTAATAAGTAGTTTGCAAAGTTGCTCCATTTGATCTTTTGTCAGAGTGACACTCTAAGTAGGTGCAGCTTTTTCAGGCTCTAAGTCTTGTACAGCTTGAAGTCCTTTCACCCTCACATCCTCTAAACCTGCTTGGTACCCAATTTGCTAGTTTACCATGTAATTTCTAGTAAATTTTGTTGGTATGATGAGACTTCTGGTAGTGATCATACCATAATTGTTTCTTATTGTTGTGGGTACTAGGTGTCGAGTTCTCTATTATAGGAATTGAGGAAGATGAATTACTAAGCATGACTCGTTTCCTACTTTCTTCTCTGCGAACTTCAACAAAAATTTCTTCTATGGGAGGCAATAGCTTTGTGCTAAGAAGACGCTCTCGAACCTCATCCAATTCCTTGTTTAGTATGGCAAAGAAGTCATATATTCGGTCCTTATCAAGCATCTTCTTGTATAAGGCAGCATCTTTTAGATGGCACCAATCACAGGTGTTGAACAGGTCTAGTTCTTGCCATAACTTTGTCAAATTACTAAAATATTGAGTTGCATCTTGTTCTTCTTGTTTCAAGTTTCGAGACTTTTTTTACAATTAGAACATTTATGAGGAATTCTCAAGATCTGAATATGCTATATTTACAACATCCTAAATTTCTTTTGCTGTAGGTTAGAACAAGTATGTGTCGCCTATAGAGTCTTCCATTGAGTGAATTAACCACGCCATTACTATTGAGTTTTAAGCCTCCTAATTTTGGTAAGATAGGTCATTAGAATTAGGTTTAACAATTGTTCTATCCAAGTAGCTGATTTTGCCTTTTCATGAATCACAACGGAATGAGACCATTTGAGAAAATTTGTTTTGTTTAATTTGTGAGTGATAATTTACGGAGAAGGGTTTTCAAGATAGGTGGTAGAAACAATTATAAAAGTGAGACAGGAGGTGTTAGAAAGCACCTTGGTACTGCTGCCATCTCTACTTGTTTCAGTGTTGCTATTATTAACCATTTGTCTTCCTCAACTTAATGTTGCTTTTGTCTCCTTGATACCATCAAAGCTAACACAAGGAAAAAGACAATAAAAGAACACTACAATATGTTTAAAGTTTGAAAACCTTAAGCAGAAAAACAATATACACGTCCAGCTTATATAAGCGTTTCTTTCTACTAATCTAACTAACTACCTTATCTAACTACCTACTAAATAGGAACTGAAAAACAACCTGACTAACTGTTAGACGTGTATGCCCTAAGGAGTAAAAATATAATATGGTTTTGGAGACATTTTTATCAATAAAGAATTCATTTATTATTTATATACCAAATCTTGTCTTCTTTACGTTCATATTTGTTGAATGTATGTTAAACAAACAATAGTCTGAGACTGTCAGTCTAAACCTTTAAGAATTGGGCATATGATGGACAAATTATGCAAAAAACATGATTCTTAAGATGACGGTCTAAATCATAAAATCCGCAATCGAGGGAATAAAGTTGGGCGCTTTATTCATGGAAAGATTGTTATGTTATCTATATCCCTATTGGGAGATGGTTTGCCTTGACCATCAGAGGTGGACTTTGTGAATAGAAACATTGACACATTGTCATAGGTGACGATGTGTTGGATTAATTATTCTGTCTCGGTAAATCGATTCACTTTAGAAAATCATTTGTATTGTATCTTAATCTGAGATGAATGGTGGACCCATTGTCTTGACTTGTGTCTTTTGATGCACCAAAGGGTGACACCCACATTTTAATAGTGGTATGCATGCCGGTACATTGAAGGCATGACTCCTGATAGCATAGACCTGTTATTCATAGATATGGAATTCATAGCGCCTCTTTAGGAGTAGTGATATCCTCTTATATGTATTATCTTGTAGTTGAAAAACTAAAGTGCTCAACCATTTGGATACATAGGTGTATCCGAATGGTATACCATCTTTGAATGGTAAGTTTTTCGATGGTGAGATAATGGAATATAAGATAATAATAATCAGAAATGTAAGACATGACTTGTCCTTAAGCTGATTATGGATAATCCTATGGGGATACGATACACTATGATATGTCATGGAGACTTAGCTATACAAGCTATGTAATTCTATATAGTTCGAGTGTATAGCTCCAAGGCTTTAGTGGAGTAACGTTGAAGTTGATAATTATGAAATATATATCTGGGATATTGGGTTTCATAATTGTCGAGAGTTTGAACTATATAGGTCCATCAGGTCCCCTTTGCTAGCTCACAAAAATCTTGTAACGATACGGCGTGCTTTTTCAATAATTGGTGACTTATGTCAGATTTATTAGATTGGTTGAAATTCGAACGAATCAAATAATTCATGTCTATCATGGAGACTTAGCTATCAAGCTATGTAATTCTATATAGTTCGAGTGTATAGCTCCAAGCCTTTAGTGGAGTAATGTTGAAGTTGATAATTATGAAATATATATATGGGATATTGGGTTTCATAATTGTCGAGAGTTTGAACTATATAGGTCCGTCAGGTCCTCTTTGCTAGCTCACAAAAATCTTGTAACGATATGGCATGCTTTTTTAATAATTGGTGACTTATGTCAGATTTATTAGATTGGTTGAAATTCGAAAAAATCAAATAATTCATGTCTATTTATTGGTTGAATTAATTTTGTGACAAAATTAATTCAAGATAAACTTGTTGAATTATTGAGATCGAATAATTCTTGTCTGTTTATCAGTTGATTTAATTTTAAATAAATTAAATCAAGATAAACTTGTAGAATTATCAGGAATTCGTTTATTTTCTTAGAGATTGTCTAGATAAAGTTGTTTTAATTAGATAACTTCTCTATTGGGTTATTTGAATTAAAACTAAGACTTTATCCTATAAAATCGTAGGTGGAAAATAAAAGATTCGCTGAGATTATCTACAGTTTGGCATGCCAATCCTTAAGTTTGGCTTGCCGATGGGGCAAGTTTGGCCTGCTGGATAGACAGATCGGTATGTTGACTGCGTGATAAAAAGATCATGCGGATTTCATTAGGTATTGATCCAAATTTGATTTTGATTCAAATTTTGAGGTATTATCTGATAAGGACTGATTCCTGGACCCAACCTCTATAAAAAGGGAATGAGTCTCATTATTATTTAGATCAGTTGAGAGATTAAGAATGAAGCTTTGTTGGTGAGATTCTGAAACTTCTTGAGAGCTCTTGTTTACAAATCATGAATATTAGCTTTGAGTTCTCTCAATTGGTTAGAAGGAGAGTCACCTAGTGGAAGAGCTGTATGTGTGAGCCTAAACTCACTCCGATCGTGGATAGAGAATAGCAAAGAAGGCTAGTTGGTTAAGGTCTTTCTGGAACATTATTTCTCTACACTGATTAAGGAAGCTTTTTTAGATTTACAAGGTTAGTAAGATCCTGTTAATTTATGCATATAGTGTGTCAAACTTCTATTTTAGAAAATACTCTAATATAAAAAATTTTAAAATTCCCCTGCGTTTTATTTTCCAACACTAACAACTAATACAAAGTTTAGATTTAAACTAGCTAAACTAACATATTCACCTACAACTATTTACTAAACACATTAAATATTTGCTATTAATATTAACCGACACCCTCAGAATTGTCATTTTTGTCCTTCTTTCTTACTAATAAATCTATATAATTACCAGTAAATAAAGTATTTATGGATGGCTGATGACATCAGATTGTTCCAATAAATTCATGTAAGCTTGGTAAATTTGTGTTAGTATTTATTGATAAGTACGATATTTATCGACTGGTGACAACACTAGAGTTGTTCTGATAAGTTTGTGTATTTTTTTTGTTAGCACATGTATTTACTTATAAATACATTTTTTACTAGTATGTAAAGTTGCAAGTGTCATTATAGTAAATCCATCTAAATATATGTATTTAGTTTACTTGCAAATAGGCGTATTTACCAGCATGTGGTATCTTCTTAACCAGTGACGTCCTTAAAGTCATTTCAGTGAATCCGTGTAAGTATATGTATTTATCCATAAATACAATATTTGTTGACGAATGCAGTATTTACCAGCCGCTAGCAACATCATTGGTGTCGGTAATGCTACTGACATCGCTGGTAAACGTGTGTATTTATCAATAAATACAATTTAATCGATAAATACGATAGTAACCAATAAATATAGCATTTACCAACCATCAGCAACATCACCAATAAATATATGTATTTATCGGTAAGTACGGTATTTATCGGCCAGCAGCTCAAGCATCCACGATGAAGGAAGGAAAGAGGTGAAACAAGTATTTTTAGTTTTTGAATATTATTATAAATCTAATTTTTTATGATATTTACTATTGTTTTAAAAACATATGTTTAATTTACTACTTTAAACATCAATTATGCCATTTTTCTTTTTCCCTTTTTATTGCTTAACTTTTGGGATCATAGGATATGCCATCAATATCATACCTTTAATTTTACTCAAAGCTTACTTAAGGGTTTTATTGTTATTAGAGTTCTGATTCTCTAATAAAGTTAACTGAGCATTAATTGTGCGGTTTTCTTAGCTTAAGGTTCTCTGAAACTCGGAGAGCACTTTTACTAGTTTATGGACTCGTTTTGCACTAACATTTTTATTTGTGCATTTTTGTTTAATACTATAAATAAAATCCATTTATTTTTTTTTATTTTTTTATTTTCTTGAATTTGCTACTTTTTCTTTTTACTTGAGTGTCTCATATGATATGATCTGGAGTGTTGGAGGTGGCAACCTCGAGCGCCGGAGGAGGGAGCAATAGATCTTCATGGTCGGCCTTGGGGCGGTGACCTCACGAGCTGGAGGTGGGAGCAACAACGATTTTTCTTGTCGGAGCTGGGGGTGGAGATGGAGGTGGATGTGACGGCGAGCTTGCTTGCCGGAGGTAGAGGTTAAGAACGACATATTTGTTGGTGTTGGAGGCAGGTGAGGTATGCTGGAGAAAATCCCAAGTCTCTAGATTATTTATCCTACCATTTTTGGATGGATTGTTAATCCTACCTACATGGGATTATTTTGGGTTCATTGGATAAATTATCCAATCCAAATCTCACATCAAACATGAGATTAGGATTATTAATCCTAATCCTAGCCCCTATCTTGTGTAACAAAACATATGATAATATCCAAGTAAAAATTAAGACTTAATAACACACAAGACATCCTAACAACCAGGAAACTGTGATGAAGATCATTTATTAAGGGTTTTTTTTTTTAAGTAGAGATTTATGTTTTTAGTTACTTTCTTATTATCCATTTTTCTTTTCTTATTTTTCAAATTTCTTCCCTTAAAAAAGTTACCAAATCTTGGTTTTGCTTTTCCTACAAATGTGCAGATAGTTTGTAATTTCAACTTAGAGAATGGATGATAAATGAATATTCTTCGTTTTTTTAGTCTTGAGTTCTTGTTGTCTTGCTCGTTTGGTTTATAGATTTGAATAAAGTATTTAAATGAAGATTTAAATTTTTATGAGAGAAAATACTGTAACAAAATGATTCAAACCGTGATTCGAATATCGAAACAAACTGGTCCGCGTCAAATTTTTTCCCAAAAAAAAAGACACTTTTTTTTTGCCGCTAATCTCTTTTTCTAAAAAGTTTGAAATTTTGTCCCTCACTCCCTATAATTTCGAGAACCCGCCTTTATCCTCCCATCTATTAACTAAGTTTTCTCTCCCTTCCTCTAAAGTTGTTCTCCCAAATCCGCCCTTCATCTCTTCCACACTCGTTGTCACTACCTATGCAACCCCAACAATGATATCTGCCGTCATTGTAACATATTTGGTTTATGCCAAAAACACTTACGTGAAGCTAGAAACAAGTGAAGTAATTGGTGAAAGACACTTGTTTTTGAAGCCAATATCAAGAAAACAAATAGAGTAACTAACGTAGCAAAAAAGAAATTGACAGCCAAACTCATCGCCATATACATTTAACAAAAAAGTCCATTGAATGATCATACTTGGAACAATGTAGATTTACCTTTCTAAAACTCTATTCTGAGCTTGAAGAGTCTTCAATGGATCCTTGATTGCGAAGAGGAGAAAGAGTTATCTTGAGGAAAAGAAAAGGGTCGGTTTCGTTTTTGGAACTGAGAGAAACTTAGAAATGTTGCAAGTAATTTCTTGGGAAGCTGATTATATGAGCTTTCGTTCTTCCCTTCACTAAACTCTCCAATATTTAATTGACTCCAACATGGCACTTGACTTTTGGTCAATGGTGCAGGCTACATATAATTACGAACGATGATGTGCTAATTTTTTATTGAAAAAAAATATATTAAAATGGAGGTCAATTATCTAAATCAATAATTTTTTAAGAAATTTAAAAAAAAAAAAAAAGAAAAGAGAGAGAGAAAAAGGATAAGACACCAGAACAATAAATATATGGTAGTCTTTAGAGAAATATATATACACACACACACACATATAGGACTTTGATCGGGATCTGCCGGTAGAATGATTCTGCAGCCTACGTGTCCTTGTATAGATGGCTTAATATGCTATTAAATCATCCTCATTGTGGGCCCCCTGTTCTATAATTTGTAGACCACATTTAGCCGGGAAGGGCTGTGGCCTGTTTTTGTTGACCGGGCAAGGATGTAATTTAAGGGCAATGACAGTGGCAATTTAAGGGTGAATTTTGTGCGACCAAGAAATGGCGAACCAATTTTTGTGCTTTGTGGTAACCAAGTATTGAGAGAGACATAAACTTTTGAAAATTTTTGCATTTTTTTAATGTAAATGATTTTGGCATTATTAGAAGAAATCCTGCATGGATTGTTGTTATTCATTGACAGCGTTTTTTTTTTGTCATCATTTTTGAACCCATCTCAACACGTTTGCTTTTTTGTTTTTATTTATACATGCCTTAGCAATTTCAATTAATATATTTTACAAAAAAAAAAAAAAGACGTTTCCTTCAATCCTATTGGTCAAAAATTACTGAATTTAGGTTTTTGTTTTTAAAAAACAACTACTTTCAATTGATAAGCAAGTGACCACTCTCTTTGTAATAAAGAAGAAACAAAACCTTTGACCACTTTGCTTAGCAAGTTCACTTTGTAAACAGCCTTCAATATCTACTCATAAATATAATGCTTGATAATTTGATACATTCATACGTGTATTTTACAGATTGCATACACTGAAAAATACCCAAAAAAAATTGAAGGATGACAAAACAAATTTCTTTGATTTTTTTAAATGAAGCAATTACTGTACCATCCAAATTTCCAACCCATCAACATCATTTCAAGAGTGTATGAAGTTATCAACATTCTTTTCGGGTTTAATATTTATGTCCTGCTCCCGTTTTCCTCTTGGTCAATTTACTGAGTATTTTGTCACACGAGTACCATAATACCCATTTTATTTGTTGTTCTAAATCTATTTTAATAGTAATTTTTTAGTTCTCATCTATTAGGATGACCTGTTAGGATTAGCTTAACGGTTGAGAAGAGAGGTTTATGGATTAGGTCCTAGGTTTGATTACGAGGAAAAGCATTGTAACAATAAAAATTAAATAGATAAATGCATGGTGAGATGCATTTAACAATATTGTGTGACATAGGAATTTCCTTGGTGAGATGCATTCGGAAATTTCTTTCGTTGAGTCAACGTTGCGGTGGAGTGAAGAAGGGGATAGAAAAATATGACATAGGAATTTCTTTGGTTGCGTCTACTTGGTGGTACAGTAAAGAATGGGATGGAAGCATACCACAGAAATTTCGTTTTCAATTCTTTGCTGGCCCTTGATATGAACTTTTCCAATTAGCAAGAGAAACACTCGATTTCTTCTATATTGCATCCACCAAAGCAATAGCGAATATTTGTTGGTTTGTTCGTTTGTCTTTTTCTTTTCAAGGGTAACGCTAACCAATATTTTCACCATATACTATAGTGTAACGTAATTAAGGAGTATCTATTTATTTAAAAAAGGATAGAAAATTATGGCATACAAATTCCTTTTTCAATTCTTTTGTTTTTCTTCTCTAATGATTTTTTTTTTTTTTTGAAAAATTGCACTAAATAGTACAGTTTGAACTCTTAATATAAATAAATAACACTTCTAAAAATACTTAAGTGCATAGCATTTTTAGAATCACATGTTATTTTTAAATAATTGAATTTTCAATTTTGCCTCCTCCTTTTTTCTTTCTCTTCTTCTTTTCCTTTTCGTTTTTGTTTTTTGTTATGTCTCTGCTTCTTCATGTTTCTCTCCATGTCATTCAATACAAAAATAAATTCTGTTTTAATTTAAGTGGGCTATTTGTTAAATGTGGATGGACAAAACTCGTCTAATAAAAATCTCTCAATTCCTCATCGAGATAATCACTCATGTACTAAGCAAATAAAACAATAAAGGAAAAAAATAACAAAAATATAAGGATTTATAGTGGTTCACCTCAATTAAAGGCTACATCCACTTGGGGTTTTTTGAGGTGTTATAGTTTTACTATGTATGAATACAAATGGTTTGTACCAAGAATTGGACTTAGGATGCTCTCTAGAGCTGGCCCATATTTGTAGTATTTTGGGATCGACCATTACCTTATTGTTGGAAAAATAGTACGCAGTGGAAATTTAAAATTTTTTATATCAAAGTATTTTCTAAAGCACAAGTTTGACATATTATATGCATAAATTAACCATATCTTACTAACCTTGTTTGCTGAAAAACTCCTGCAATCGATGAAGAGAAAGGCGTTCTAGAAGAGCCTCAACCAATTGATCTTTTTTGCTATTCTCTATCTACGATCGGAGTGCGTGTGGGCACACATTGTATAGCTCTTCCCTGATGACTCTTCTTCTAACCAATTGAGAAATACCCAGAACTAAGCTTCGTGATTTGTGAACAATAGCTCTCTAGGGGATTTTCAGAGACTTATTGAATAGAATGCTCACTCTTGATCTCTCAACTGATCTAAATAACTTATGAGTCTCACTCCCTATTTATAGAGTTTGGACCTAGGGGTTAGTCCTTACTAGATAAAGCCTCAAAAATTCAAATCTGGATCAATATCTAATAAGATCACGTAAAAACATGCGATTAGATTATCGTTCAGTCGGTAGACCAAACTAGTAGATCGGCCTGCCGAACTTACTCCATCAGCAAGCCGAACCTAAAGACTAGCCTACCAAACTTATAATAAATGATCCTTGCGAATTTTTTATTTTCCACCTGAGATTCTTTGGATAAAGCCTCAGTTTTAATTCAAATAACCTAATAAAAAAGTTATCTAATTAAAACAACCATATCTATATAATCTCTAGGAAAATAAATATTTTGGATAATTTAACAAGTTTATCTTGAATTAATTTTTCTCAAAATTAATTCAGCCGATAAACAGACATGAATTACCTGATCCTATCAAATTGTAGTCAATCTAATAATTTAACATAAGTCATCAATTTATTAGAAAAGCATGCCATATCGTTACAGAATTTATTATGAGCTAGCAAAGGGGACTTGATGGATTTATATAGTTCAAGCTCCCAATAATTATGAAACCTAATATCCTAGATATACATTTCATAATTATCAACTCTAACGCTACTCCACTAAAAGCTTAGAGCTTCACTCTCGAATTATATAAAATTATGAAGCCCGAATAGCAAAATATCCATGACATATCATAATGTATGGTATCCCCATATGATATCCATAATCGGCATAAGGATAAATTCTATCTTACCTTTCTTATTATTTTTCTCTTATGTTCTATTATCTCACCATCGAAAAAATTACGATCTAAAGTGTTAGAAAAATAGTACGCAACAGAATTTTAAAAATTTTATATCAGAGTATTTTCTAAAATACAAGTTTGACATACTATATGCATAAATTAACTAGATCTTACTAACCTCTATGTGCCGAAAAGCTCCTGCAATCAATGAAGAAAAGTAACGTTTTAGAAAGATCTTAACCAACTGGCCTTTTTTCCTATTTTTCATCCACGATCGGAGTGAGTGTGGGCTCATACGTACAGTTCTTCCACCAAGTGACTCTTCTTCCAACCAATTGAGAGAACTCAAAGCTAGAATTTGTGATTTGTAAACAAAAGCTCTCAAGGAGTTTTAGAATCTCATTAGCAGAGTTTCACTTTTAATCTCTCAATTAATCTAAATAATAATGAAACTCACTCCTTTTTTATAGAGGTTGGATCTAGGAGTCAGTCCTTATCAGATAATGCCTTAAAATTTAAATCAAAATCAAATTCAGATCAGTATCTGATGAAATCTGCATAAAAACGCATGATTTTTTTATGAGAAAAGTTTTTAAAGCATGTTTAAATGATCTGTGAGATTTGGTTTGAACTTACTCAGCATAAGTTCATAAAAGTTTCTTCATGCTGTAGGTAGTTTTATGGGTGACCAATGGGACCAGTTAGAAGAGGTGGGTGCTGCGGAGGACAGATGCGAAGATTTAGGTATGGATATCACAACAGTAAGTTTCTGCTGTACGAAGAAAAAGTTTTCTCACTATTTGATATAATATTTTTAAAGTTTTAAGAAAGTCAAAGTTTTAAGAAATATTTTCTAAATTTTAAGATATATTTTACAAAACACTTTATGTAATTATAAAGTTAAGTTTTAAACTATGAATCAGTTTACGTTTCTTAATAAGTTTTAAGAAACGATTTGAAATGGTTTTAAAATCAAGTATTGAGCGAGGTCTTGACTTGAATGGTGACAAAGGTTGCGGCAATTTTTTTATGAACGTTTTAAAGGATGTTCAAAAAAAAATTCAGTATTTTTCTTACTAAGTAAGTAAGATTACTGTTTAAGTAATGATGTTTTAAGTAAGTAAAGTGACTACCCGAAAAGGTGGGTCGTCACAGGCGGTATAAGAGTGGTATTATACCATCCCATCTCACGCTATCATATGTCCGCTACACTATAGCTCACGTAAGTAAGTTAAGTTAAGTAAGAAGAAAAGTTAGAATTTAACGAATACGTGTTTATGTTGGGCATGGCCTTTGATATCGGCTCACCCAAATGAGCAACAAGAAGGCAAAGGTTAAAGGATGAACGTAATGATATCTGCAAGAATGTCCTTGCAAGTCGACGGCAGTTGCCGTCCATTAGCGGTGTTAAGTCAACGATAACCAAGCGTGGTCAATGATGCTCAATAGATAGCCGACTGCTCAAAAATCAAGAAGATGAGCGCGTGACACGTTATGATGTTTTTACACCTAATGGTGTTGTTTGTTTGAGCAAATCATACTCTGTTTGAGTTATTTGGTATTCGCTACATGTATAACGAGGAAAAGTAGATCAAGATAACGGAATAATAGAGGTCCAAAAGTGGTTTTCAGTGCTCTATGGAACGAGAGTGCTTGAGAGCAACCAGACGTTAGATGATTAATTATATGATCCTTTCAAGCTTAAACATTCCGTAGCTGAGCAGAGACGTGCTAATGAGATTGTAACTTCCTAACTAGGAATCACGATTAAGACAATGATACCAAATCTGTTAGTGAAAACCTCATGGATTAGAGGATGGAAGCTAGAGATTTATACGTTATGAGGAAAAATACAGAAAAATGTAGTTTTAGAATGGACATAGGACTGAAAAATTATAGATTTATGGTCAGATGACCCTAATCTTATGATAGTATGATGCGATTTGGATAAATATAAACTCTATTTTCAAGAATAGCATTCATTGGTAGAATGCTAAACCTTTAAATAAATAGAAACTGCGCTTAAATGCTGAAAGACTAGAGTTGCGTAGTAAAAGGGTGGTGTTACAATTTAAAGAAATATGTCAATAACATGATGAAAATTGTTGAAGTTCCAAGATGGAGGCTTAGTTTTTAGTAAGAAAGTAATGATGCAAGGAAGCATGTTAAGAACGTAAAGGGTGATAAGAGAGATGAACTACCCAGGATGGTTTTAATTTTTGAGGACGAAAATTTTTAAGGAGGGTAGATTGTAACACCGGAGAATTTTTAATACATTAAAAATACAATAACTTAAGGATTATATAAGATAAAAATACAGTTTAAGAAAAAGTATTGTATAATAACATGAAAAATTATATAGTATTAGATTAATACAGTGTAAGGAAGTATACTGACAAAGTTATGCAGTATAAAAATTACACTGTAAAAGTAATGCAGCGTAAGAATTGGACTATTTAAGGATATGCAATATAGAAATCAAACTATTTAAGTTAAAGTAGTATAGGAATAATATTGTTTAAAGAATATGGATGAATAAGAAATGCTGTAACAGTATAAAGAATGTACTGATAGTATAAGAAAAATACTGTTAGTATAAATTTAAACTATAAAAAGTTAAATA
Source organism: Artocarpus hirsutus (assembly GCA_946598075.1). Taxonomy (NCBI): domain Eukaryota; kingdom Viridiplantae; phylum Streptophyta; class Magnoliopsida; order Rosales; family Moraceae; genus Artocarpus; species Artocarpus hirsutus. Next base: position 75,169 of record CAMOHE010051659.1, read on the forward strand.
ATATTGGAATTTCATATGTAATGGATGAACATAAGTGTGGGAGGTTATGGGACTTCATGAACTGTATGGAAAAGAGTACTGACAGTATAGGAAAAATACTGTTAATATAAACTTGGACTACGTAAAAAGTTTAGTTTGATTGGGTCACCACATCATGAAATATGGCCCAATCACATTTGGCCACCGAAAGGAATCCACTTGATCACTAAGGTGACTCACCACCACCTTTTGTAAAAAAAGAAAAAAAAAAAGAAAAGGAAAGTTTAATTATTTAATGATATAAGAGACCAAAGTTGGTCTCCATAGTGGGGAAAAAAAAGAAGAGAAAACATGAAAAGAAAGAAAGAAAGGAAAGAAAGAAGGAAAGAAAGGAAAGAAAGAAGAAAGGAAAAAAAAATGCCCCATTTTTCCCTCTCCAAAACCGTCCCCTCCATGATCACTTTCTCCCTCAAGTTTTGGTGAAATTCAAGCCTCCAAATCAAGCTTAAGGCAAGCCCTAATGTTTTAGTGTAAAGTTTTGCCACTTTAGAGGTAAATTTTTAAACTTTTACTAAAGGTTTTAGTGATTTTTATTCAAAGTTATGGATGGGTTTTTCATAGAATTTTGTCATGGTTTATGACAAAGGAATCTAAGCATGTTTAATTGCACAAGTGGAGAATCAAAAAGATTGGCAAAGTTTAGGTAAATTATAAACTTTATATTTAAAAAGTTTATTTTTTTTTATGTATATAAAGTGTTTGATAAAATTTTTAAGTCATAGCATGTAATATAGACATTATGGCATGGTTATTGTATGTTATATGTTGATGGTGATGATGATGAAAAGAAGAAAGTAAGGGTTTTAGTGAAATTTCAAAAGGGACTAAATTGCAAAGAAAAAAGAATTCTTGACAGATTTAAAAATCAGCCAAAAAGTCTCCCTAAATGTTAGAATTTCAAAAAAGTTACAATAAAAAAGTTGTAGAACTCGTCAAAACTGTTGGAATAATGTGAACATTTTTTCAAAATTCTGCTCAGTTGATAAGTTATGAATTTTACAAAATTTGTTAAAGTTAGAAAAAAAAATCTATAAGGGGCAAAAACGTCCTTTTACAAGAGAAATTAGGGTAAGGTACTTTAAGAAAATTTGATCCTCTTGAAAAATAGGGACTAATGGTTCAAAAAGATTATTTTTGATTCCGATGACAAAAATGTAAATATTTTTATGTTTTGGGTCAAAACTGTAAAATTGGATGAAAATTGGGTTTTCACTAGGGGACATTGGTTTCCTACACCGCAGTAGGCAGTAAGTATCATAGATGCTTATTTTTTAAGAAATTAAAATTTAGTTAAGGAAATAATAGAAGAAAAAGAGATTAAGGGCAAAATGTTCATTTTATGAAAAATGGCCAAAACAAACCCGAAACGCCCAATGTTGGAAAACGCTCTTTCACGAGAATTTTTTCGTAACATGTAAGAAATGAAACGGTAAAGTTAAGCAATGAGTTTTATAAGGTTACGAAGTTGACGAAAAACCCGTTAAGGGTAAAAACATCATTTTTACCAAAACGGCTAAAACTGAGTCGAACACTCCTAACTAGCAAAACGTTCTTAGATGAAAAAATGTTCCGTAATATGTTTGGTAACGAAACCGCCAGTGAAACAGGAAGTTTAACTAAGGGACGCTTAATAACAAAGGTAACCCGGTAGGTTACAAAGTCAAGTAAAGAAGGAGGTAACCCGACAGGTTGCTGAGCTAAGCAGAAAGAATGGTAACCCAATTGTTATATAATTAAGCAAAGGGAAAGGTAACCTAGTGGGTTACAAAATTAAGTAAAGAGAAGGGTAAACTAATATTATACCAAGTTATGAGAAAAGGAATGAATGTTTAAGGTTTAAGTTAAATTATCAATCAAGTGGATTGGTAATAAAGCAAGTTAACTAATAAGTTAGCTATCGTTTGATCAAGACACAAAAGCCAACTAATAGAAAGGAAAAAGAACGGAGTAGAGAACACTAGAGTGTAGTCTAGGTATGTTCATGTAATGACCCAAAAAACTCAAAAATTAATAACTATGATTGATTAAGGATTTTTCCCTCATTACTCAGCGAAGAGCATAAGAAAATACAAACTTAGCATTTATTAACACACAAATTTGAAGGTTTTACTAGCTGTAAGACCTTAGAGATAAATAATATTGTGAATGAACAAATTTATGTGCATTATTTATGGAACATGTAATAAAATAATGTTATGATAGTACATTAAAATAATTAAAAATTAATTATTTAATGTGCTAAACTAAGAGTTTATGATTTATTAATTTCATGCATGAGCCAAGAGATGATGTTATTTGGCAAAAAGTGAAATTTCCAACTTACTATTACTACGTGCAAAATCCCTATATAATATCTGTTTAATATGAGAAACCTAGATCAAGGATGATCATTAGCTCAACACCCAAAATTCCAAAAACGAGGAGCATAAAGCTTAAGTGCGCAAGTATTGGTCTCAATTCTTACGAGATCATAAGGCATGACAGTAATGCACGATGTTTTAGACATTCACAGTTAGTTACTTACAAGTATAAATAACTGTGCAAAATTTATAGTAATAACAATAGTAATAATAATAATAAATTATTATTATTACAAAACGACGATAAAGTTTACAAACATTGCATGAGCTTTTAAGGAAAATGCAAAAGCACAAATAGACAAATGTCAATCCATAAAGTGATTAAGGAAAGTTTAGAACATCCATAATTTGGATGTGCACCTATAAACGAATTTTGTTGAAAATAGTTCGAGTTAGATCCGTAAAGCACGAAATTGTACTAAGTTTAGAATTTAAATTAAATTGACTTTAGATAGTCAATTTAATTTACAAAACTTTTATAAAATTACAACTATTGTTTTTATAATGAAATTTGAAGTTTATAATATGAAATTTTTTTATGAATATATATATATATATGTTTTAAATTACATTTTTAAAGTTTTTAAAGTTAATAATAATAATAATAATAATAATAATAATAATAATAATAATAGTAATTATACTGAGCAAAGTTTTAAATACATAATATCCTTATTAGAATACATAAATACATACATATATATATATACACACACATGTAAAAATCTATATATATATATATATGGATACAGTTGTAAAAATGGTTAATCATTGGTTTTGAGGACCAATGTATCAAGGTTTATTGTTTCAAAATTAAATCACAAAATCCATATAGTATGGATAAATATATGAAAATGATGTTGATGTCAATATGAATATTTTAGCAACACAATAATACAATAAGAGAATTAGAAATCTATGTGAATATCTTTAAAGTGCAAATAAATTACAGTTTTTAAAAGTACAAATATGTTACAAAAATTTAAAGTTACAAATTAAATTTGATCTACCTGGTACTGCATGGTTTAGACTATGTAGACCACAAAATGGTCTATAAATACATGACACAAAAAAAAAAATCAAATTTTCAGCCAATCAAATCAGCTCCCCCTTTTTTCTCTACTTTCTCTCTCTACTCTCTCTCTCCTCAAACTCAGTCTAAAATCCGACCACCATTTTTGACACCTCTCATACCATTGGAAAGCTCTCCTTAAGCTGGTTCCAAAGACATGCTGAGCCGACCACAACTCTGTCAGAGCAGCCCATACGCGCCGTTGAAGCAGTGAAAACACGTCATAATTTTGACGTGATTTCTCCTCCGTCCGACCATCGATTGGCACGATCTTGGTGTCAACGGACTCAAAACGAAGAGACAAAGAGAATGGCACTGATATTACAGTATAATTTCTGTCGAAAGAGCCTCGATGAAGCTCCCTTATTTCTGTCATCAGGCCATCGTTAGAACTCCCTTCTCCGGCGACGGTATGGTACACCGCCGGTACCAAAACACTCAAAGTGAAGCGAGGATCAAAATGCCTCTGTCAATTTCACGCCACAACTGCCGCCGGCTGGAGAATGAAGACACCTGTCGCCACCATCATGAGAGTTGTCGAACCCATCCTTATGGCCACCGCTGAGCCCAATTAATGTGGCCATCACGTTTAGACCCACAAGGAGAGCAAAAGCCCTCACTCAATTCAGCCTTAGCTCGACCGCCCAATGAAGGACGAAAGTCACTACTTGCACCGTCATCGGTGAGCTCGACTTCACCGGTTCAAGTGATGTTGGACCAAATTGGCAGCGCCATTAAGCTCAAAGAGGGACGGGGAATGTTTTCCCCCTCCCAATTTCATGAGATGCCGCCGGATCGATGGAGAACGGCCTCCGTCGTTTAGCGCCGCCGTGGTGGATTTAGAGCCACCATTCCATGCCGTGTTGAGCCATGCCACAAGGGGTAAATACTCAGAGGCCAATGCAGATCAAAACACCCAGGTCAATTTAGGCCCAACACCGGGGAGATCCACTGGTCAAGCCACCACGTTAAGCTAGGAATTTCTAGCTAAATATGTTTTTATCGAAGCCAAATTGAGAAAAATTGAGCATACCATTGTACTCAGTAGGTCAACAACTAGCAACACCTAAATTTTCAACTCAGTCCAGTCACCAAAGCTGCCCCACGCACTGTCGTAGACGGGTGACCTCCGGTCTTGCACTTTTAGACCTTCGATCGAAGAACCGAGGTCACCTCCTGACTCGTTTCGATGCTTTGAACACGATGGTGCCCTTCGTTCTAGCTAATTCTATTTCGATAAAAATCTTTTGGTACCGATTGCACGTAGATTGAGGCAACTCAAACTACAGTAACGGAGTCCAGAATGTTATTTTCAACAATAATAAATCTCCATGAAGCATTCCTAGCCATCCACAGCCACTCGAGGAGCATTGTTGAGGATGCTGTATAGACTGTGGATACAGCGAGATGTAACTAGACCCGCTCAGCTCGGAGTTCAGGTAAGTAGGAATCTCGCCTATAGTATAAATAGTTTCAAAAATAAATTAATTTTAAATATTTTCATAAAATTTATGAAAATGCATGATCATTGATTTGTTATACTGTTATATGTTATGATGTGATATGTTATGTTATGACATGATGTGAAGTGCCATGATGATGATGTGATGACTAATATGTGATGTATGCAATATTTAAATTATATTGTTTAATCACCTTTAAGTCAAGCATAATTATGATTTAAGATTTATGAATTATGAAATTGTGATGTCATGTAGTGATAAGTCATACTGCATACCCACAATAACGTAAGTAAAACTTATAAGACAAGTTACAGGTGTCGTACCAACCTCCCAACCCACGAGGAGGCTCTATATTAAAGTAATGAATAATCTTAGTGTCGTTGGGACCTCGCGAATCCTAACTTCCCAAGACTTGCGCGCAACTGGTACGATCACTCGGGCTAAAAGTAAGAAGATAAGATACAACTTAAATAATTAAGCATAAATCAAGTTGATAAGCAAGTATAAAATGCTCATGCATATTTTTATAAAAATGGCTTTTAATTATGTTTTACGAGACTAATTTCATATTTGCTGAGCAAAAAGCTTATTTAAGTATGTTCATGTTGTAGGTAAGAAAACCTGTCAGCAGCACTTGATGGGCAGTGGCGAACGATTGATGAATAGTAAAAATAGGAATGGATACCGCTTACGCAAAGTAATATTTTTGCATTATTATTTTACAAATTTATGTATGTTTTACTTTACAAAATCCCGTATGTTTACACCTTACAAAAATATGTGCATATGAATAAGTAAATAATTTACATAATTATGCTTTAAAAACCAAGCTTGTGTTTACACAACCTTGATTAAGAGGATTTCAAGATTTAAAAATGTTGCAATAGACGATGTAACAAATGCACGAAAATTTTTAAGAAAGAAAATTATTAGTTTATTTGGAATTACAAAGGATTATGGAAGTTTTACGTTATGCTAAGAAATGAACTTTATGGATATGTTTTTATGAAATTATTATGAAAGTTTAAAAGAAAAGCTTTAAGAAATTAGTATCTTAAACTTAAAAGTTTAAGTTATAAGAAAATATGTTTTGGTTAGTTTAAGAAGGTTTGCTTTTAAGAAAATAACATGTTATTCCTAAGATGTTAAAATTATAAAAATATATAAATAATCGTTAAGAAAGTTTTAAAGAGCATTTAAATGGGATTTTATTTTAATATTTAATTTAAAATTGTTTTGAAAATAGTTTTATTTAAATTAAGAAATGTCTTTAAAGTAATAGTTCCTAAATAATTATCCTTATGTTTAAAAAGGAAAGTTCAAAGAAATTACTATAGTTATGTTTCAAGAAATAAATGTTATGAGTTATATAAAGGATCATGCTTTTGGAAATTATGGTATGTTAAAATGTAATTATTGTTATTACGTTATTATTACGTTGAGAAATTTATGTTATTATGTTCGGTTTATGAAATTAAGTTTTAAGAAATGATTATTATATCTTTTAAAGTTACACGTCGATAATTCTTTATTTTCAAAAATTCGTTTGTTATTAAGATCTTAAAAACAGTTATTATTACCTCCTTTAAGGTTTCATGTCAAGGATTCTATAGCGAGAATCCATTTAAAAAAAATGATTCCACAACAAGAATCCATTTTAAGAAAAAAAATTTATTCTGAAATTTCTGTACTTTATTCTTAAGTATGTTTAAGTTCATGATCACGTTAAATTAAGTGACGGCCACGTAGTGAGGGTCGTCACAGTTCAAATCTCACCTACAGCATGACGAAAATGATTTTCAAATACTTCTGTATATGTTTGTAAATGTGTTTGCAAGTGGTACGCAAGTTGATTTAAAACAATGTTTGCATTTGTTATGCAAAAGGTTTTAAATTTTTAAAGCATGATTGCATATAATATGCATAAAGTTTTTGAAGATTAAGTAAAAGTTTGCAATGTAATTGCAATAATTATATTTAAAGTATGTTTTGCATTTTATTAATGAATAATGTTTTATAGTATAAACAATAAGTTTTATGTTGCATTTGATATGCAATAAGTTGCATTTGTTATACAATAAGTTTCAGAGTACAAGTTAGGATTTGATAAAGGTGTTTGTGTTTTATGTTGCATTTGTTATGCAATAGGTTTTAGAGTATAAGATATTATTTGCAAAGGTGTTTGCATATGATATGTTAGCATTTGTTATGTTCATTAACGTTAAAAAGAAGGTAAAGCACAGACGATAAAAGAAAGTGTCGTACCAGCCTCCTTGTTGTGAGATTCTGAAAGTAATATTAAAGTTTCACCTCCTAGATATGAGGTACATGACCTCGATGTTCGGTAGTCTCAAGTCTTCCACAAGGGAAGCATCATATTCATGATCTCATAATTAATGATGTTGGTACGAACACTAAAGTAAGATAAGAAAAGTTAATGAATAAGGATAGAAAGCTAAAGTAAGATAAGGATAGTTAAGGAACGAAGATAGAAAGTTAAAATAAGAAAAGAATGTTCATAAAATACTCATAATTGAGGTTTATAATTGAGCATAATTGGAATCATGTATTATGAATTTGCTTGTATTCTTTATTATAAAGTATTTACGTTAAATGCTTATAGAAAACATTCTAAGGAATGTTAAAAGGTTTATAAATGACATTTTATGAAAAGCATTCTGAGGATTGCTATATGTTAAATGTTTTATCAAAAGCGTTTATGAAGAATGTTTTAGAAATATTTTATGAAGAATGTTTACGAAAAACACTTTTAGAAATGTTTATGAAAAACATTCATGAAAAATGTTATAAGAGAAATGTTTTTATGAGAAAAGTTTTTAAAGCATGTTTAAATGATCTATGAGATTTTGTTTGAACTTACTGAGCGTAAGCTCATAAAAGTTTCTTCATGCTGTAGGTAGTTTTATGAGTGACCAGTAGAACCTGTTAAAAGAGGTGAGTGCTGCGAAGGACAGATACGAAGATTTGAGTATGGATTTCACCACAGTAAGTTTCCACTATACGAAGAAAATGTTTTCGCACTATTTGATATAATGTTTTTAAAGTTTTAAGATAGTCAAAGTTTTAAGAAATATTTTCAAAATTTTAAGATATATTTTACAAAATACTTTATGTAATTATAAAGTTAGGTTTTAAACTATGAATCAGTTTACATTTCTTAATAAGTTTTAAGAAATAATTTGAAATGGTTTTAAAGTCAAGTGTTGAGCAAGGTCTCGATTTGAACGGTGACAGAGGCTGCAACAATTTTTTTATGAACGTTTAAAGGATGTTAAAAAAATTTCAGTATTTTTCTTACTAAGTAAGTAAGATTACTGTTTAAGTAATGATGTTTTAAGTAAGTAAAGTGACTGCCTAAAAAGGCAGGTCGTCACATGTATAGCAGATCGGGACTGTAGTGTTGGACATCTGCATGGATGTTGAGGTGAGACTTTTACCCAGTTTCCTTGGTAACCTAGTTTTAAATGATTTTGGCCTCAAAAAGGATTTTTATCAAATGTATTCAATGATTAATTGAAAAAAGGATTTTTTTTTTTATTGTCTTTACAAACAATAGATTGAGGTGATTTTTCATAACGAACCACAAAATAAATGTAAATGAAAATACTTGATAAATAGGTTTTAAATAATAATAGAAATGAACATAAGGCATGATGCCATATCAGAAATTGGGTCGTATAACGTGTGACCTTGGGGGCAGGTCCTGAAACCCAATTGGGCCACTTCGGTGATGATAACTATGGCTTGCCCAAGAAAGATAAAAAGGTATTTTCTGGACGAACTATTTTAATGAGATTTATTTAAATAAATTTATTTATTTAACACTGATTTCTTATTATTTCTTTGAAAAGTAAATTTGGTATTTAAATTATTTATCTGTTTTTAAAACATAATCCTACTAAGCCTTTCACTCACATTTTATTTGTTTTTAAATTTTTCTCTCTAGGTGGAATACAACTTAGGATTGACGAAGGGTCCGTAGATTGGACTTGCGACCAGTAGAAGATCTGGGTAAGTTGTTGTACAAATTAATCAAGTCATATATTATTTCAATTTCTCTCTTTCCTTTGGACTGTGGTTGTAATTTAAATATTATCGATACTGTATGTATGCATAGGTTATGGGTCGATAAGACCCAACGCGTGTTTTCTCTTTTTTTATTAATATATTTTATTTTGTTTTGTTTTATCTTATTTGTTTAATTATTATAAATGCTTGCTTAAAATGGTTTTAAATTATCACTACTTCTTAATTGATTAAATTCTTAAACTTGTGTTTTAATTAAAATTTCTACTAAATTAACTTAACTAACATGTCACGTCACCTCTCGTATTAGTTCACGTCATCTCTCGTATTTTGAGGCATGACATATATAGTCTAAGTTTTATACTGTCTGGATGAAGTATTGAACAACTCCTAAAAACACAAACAATAACAAACTTCCTAAAGTCAACACACTTCATTACCTTTTATAAGCAATTTCACACAGGTTCCAACAAGCATATGAAGTAGTATTATTTATTAATTTATTACAACTTGGTTTGAGAATTGAGTATATCAGACAAAGACACAGAAAATCTTGGAAGTGGTTAAACAGTTTCCTCACGTTGTTAACATAAGATTTCATCTCGTGCGTGCGTGCGTGTGTGTGTGTATATATATTTTCTTTCTTCACGTTCCCTGACTTTTTTTTTTTAAATCCATGTCAACAACAACCATTTAGTTGGCTGACTTCTTCTTCGGCTTTATTATTATTATTATTAAAAACAAGTGATGGCTCCATTTGATGATGCATTGTTGTTCAATTTTGATCTTTTGGTGTTGTAATAAATACACTAAAATTAATTATTTTACAAACTTAATATTTACAATAATACTAAATTATTTATTTTACATTAAAACTTACAAAACACAATAAAAATAATTACAGACTTCTAAAATTTTAGGCCCTTTCGATTTGATACAAATTATTTTTAAGACACAGAAATATTTTTAAAAATTACTAAAAATATAATAGAACATATTTACAAACTTAAAACATACTATTAAAAACGTTAAGACTTAAAATAAAATTACCACACATTATTTTTATGGTTTTAATTAATTTCAAATTTAACAAATATTTTACATACGAAAATGATTCTAAAAATTACCGAAAATATTATTAAACATAAAAACATATAAAAAGTCATAATTAAACATATTTTTATACAAAGACACTAAATTACTATTTAACAAACAAATGCTTTAATCAAAAGATTTAACGAGAAATATGAATATAAAATAAATAATTTTAGCTTAAAAATGTATATTTTTTAAGTCTTATCAGTCACTGACCTTGGTTTTGGGTCATGACAACGACAACAAAAGCTACATATCATGACAATTCAAGTTACATTTGAATATTACTGTTTTATGTGGTCGTTTCCACCCATCAACTCGTACAAGTTACTTGATAATAATAACCAACAATACAAAAAAAATTGATTTTTCAAGCACTTATGTACGGGGACAGAAAAAGTTATGTATCATGGAAATGTAAGTTATGTTTCAATATTATTGGGTTACATGGTTGTTTCTAACTGCCAATTCGTACATGGTATTTGAAAGTACCGCCAGGAAAAAAAAATATCCGTACATGGTTATACCTAAATGATAAAATGAAGAATCGCTTAAATTAAAAAAAAAAAAAGGAAGGAATCATAGAGGTCAGGATTGACAAATATATTTTAGACACTGTAGAAGAATATAAAAGAGGGATAAGTAGAAAGAAAAAATTCGATGATACTAGTAATGAAGGCAGCTTGGGCCATGGGCAGCTTATATGCCCTTTCTAATTTTGTAAAATTTGTATTATTTTTACTATTTTTTTTCTCATTTACAAACACCCCCCAAATCGTTCTGATTGCAAAAAATTGAGTGCATTATTAATTTTTGAAATTTATAATTTTTTTCTCTCACTTTGTGTAATTACACCCACCTAATTCTTTATAATTTTAAATTTTATACAAATAGTTTTAAAAATTTCATTTAATCTCTTAGTTTTTACTTTTTGTTATACCTTTTTAGTTCATTTTTTATCCATAATTTCAAAAATAAAACCCTAAATGAACAAAAATAATCATAAAATACTACTTAAGTTTATATATTAAATTAAGAAACAAAAGATATATCTATAGATCAATAGAAAAACAATTAAAAAACAAATACAAAGAAAAAGGTTATAGGATTTTAAGTATTTTTTATACTATTTATGGAGTTTAAAAGTTTTTATGGAACTCAAGCCTGTGAACAAATTTTTTTGATTCGTCACTACATAACACACATTAAAAAATGTAATAAATCCGAAAATATATAAGATACTAGGGAAGAAAAAAAAACATAAAAGGTGAAAATTAAATAAAATTAATGCATTGAAGATGCAAATTAAAAAGATTGGGGACAAAAAAAACAAAGGGAAGAAAAGAAAAGGAAAAAAAAAAGGAATTGGAAAGCAAAAAGGAAGCACAAAAAAAAAAAAAGAACAAAATGCAACAAGAAAAAGAAAAAGAAACAGGGAACGATTCATTACCCCCTTTCCATGCGTCAACACTGCAAAGATTTGCATTTTCTCCCTCTTATATTTGGTATGAACAATATTTTACATAGATAATCGCTTTTAAATAGCATAACAACTGAAATTTTTACAAGTCGACGAAAATCTTTCAATATATTCCCATTTCATTACGTCTCCCCTCAGATAATATATTTTTTTCTTATTTAATCCACTTAATATCTGCAAATCACTACAACAAAAGTGATATTTAACGGCATAGGAAACATGTGAAAAGTCTTTTATGATATTAAACGATGTCGTAAAATTTCTAAAACTTTGATGACATTTATTTAGATGTCGTCTTAAATGTATTCAACGACATCTCCTACTTGTCCTTTAAAACTAATATTATGACACAATATGCGATATCGCTTATTTATTCTACAACACTTACTTAAATGTCGTTAAAATATTTTAATGATATTTCATAAATTGTTGTTAAAAGATATATTGATATTGGACAAGCCAATATTATTTTAAATTTATAATAATTAAATTCAAACCAAATCAATTTGTAATTAAAATCTAGTATAGGACTATATAATGTCAAATATGATATATTCAGTGAGTTCACAATTGTTGATAGAATGTGTCCACAAATATTAGATTTAAGTAAATGTATAAATCCTATATACAAGTTTGAGCAGTAAGTAAGCAGGATTGTCAAACACAACAATCTTGTAGTGGAAGGAAATGCAATAAATTCTATATACAGGTTTGAACAGTAATCAAGCTTTTCAAGCACAACAGTCTTGTAGCCGAAGTAGTTGAGCATGAGTTCACCAAGTACGTGGGATGCAATGAAGCTAGTAGACCTGTCAAAACAAAAAATTAAAAGCAAATGCAAGTGCCATAAAGTTAAATAACACAACTTTTAAAGAGTATGATAACTCCAAATCCTAAAGAAATAGAAGTAAATCCAAATCACCAAATGAGTTGGACAACCTGACTCTATCCCTGTTTACATTCAAAGCACCTATAAATCTCATCATGGTTAACAAAATATCCTACATTCATGCATCTTCGTCAATGCATCCTCTTTTATAGAAGAGGTTCCTAGAAGTTCAGGGTATTCTTCCATTTGTTTCTACAAAGCACAAGAAGAAATCATGGTTAACAAAAACTCAAAGAAAGCCAAATATCCACTACATATGGTTGTTTTGACAAGTAAAAAAAGATTGAAATAATTCCCATCAACCAGATTCAAAGAGGCCAATGATGTGGAATGCACATGATTGCCACAAGGGAAACTTTTGTAATGATGCTTTGGAAATAATGATGATTGCCAAATTCAAATCGTATGCACCATCCCAAATTTTGACATCAAAATTAAAAAATTTGCTGTGCATTATTTATTTTCTTGACCAACCCAATCCCTAAATCCCAGATTTAAAGACCAATCTATAATGCTGCAAAAAAAACACATTTGATACACAATCATAAGAAGATTTAACCCCAAGAAAACACTAAAAAAATGAACTAAGGTCACAATTTCATATTCCTTCTTTTTCTACCATCCATAGAGAACCAAATGATCTCTTCTTTTCTCTAAAACCTAAAGTACTCACCAAATCATGAGTCTAAGACTGAGACGTGGAATTTCAGCAGGAGGCTAGAGCTGGAGAAACAAAGAAGAAGGAAAAGCAAGAGGGAAAAGAAAAGGAAAATATCGATGGTAAAAATGAAAAACCTTATGACAAATGAGATGGTGCATTTAAACCTGGCTTCTTGCAGATAAAATATATATCAAGAATCAAAGTCTTGGATTTATATTCTGAACCCTCATTGAAGAACCCAATACAACAAGGGATGTGTTCAAACACATGAATAATGATGATCCTTACAAAACTTTTCTCCACAAAGAACACGAATAATGATGCTCAAGAAACGCACATGATGTGAAATGCACATGCTTGTCCTTATATGATTACTTTGGAAATAATGATGATCCCAAAGACAAGTAATCACAAACTTGGACATCAAGATAAACTAAAGTTATGATAAAGGGATCCCAATAGGAAAACAAAAAATAAAACTAATAAAAAGAAGGCAAGTTCATGAAACATAAAAATACAATCAGTTACAAAAGAATCAGAGGTGGATCCACAATTTTAACCACTGTTTGCAGATGGCATGGCACTGCTCTAATAATTGGCTCAATTTCCAGGAACCACAATTTTGCAGAGTTGATTTTATTTGGATCAAAAAAGGAAAAGACAAAAAGAAACTACTTAGGTTGATAATGGATTGAAAATCTGATATCTCTAGAATGTGCCTATTATTACCAAAAGAACAATGAATCTATCTTCCAACTTCGTTTGATAATGAAATTTAGTATGGTGTATGACCACTTAAAGTTAAAAGATTAAGAAAACATACATAACAGCGATTAAAGCAATGCACTATCAATTATAATGATTAGAGAACTTAGAACTTACAATGCTCTCATCAACAGCTTGATTAATGAATAGTCCATTCTTCCGCTTGTGTCCCTCAATCCAAAGTTAAACTCTAGGAATAGATTCCACACCTTTTGCTTCTTTCTATTTAAAGTAGTAAATAAGAAAAATATAGGTTCATGTTAATTGTATAATACTGTCACTTTATTTTCTTTATCTTAAAAAAAAAAAGAGAAATATATACATAACATACCAATTCTTGTGCTAAGCGCGCATATCCCTTCCGACTCGATGTGTGCGGGTGACTGAGGCATGCCCTCACTTTTCTCATTTTCTCACTTTTTTCCTCCAAAAACATGTTATGAAAAGTCATTATATTGATTAAAAAAAAAATCTCTAGACATTTACTGTCATATTAGGAAACATTTTAGAAAAGATAAAATAAAAGAAATGTAAAGTGATAATTTTGCAGCAATAAAAATTTTGCTGTATCATTTATTCATCAACCTGGACTGGGCATGATGGTTCAAATGTGTGATGTGGAAATAAGATAGAAGAGATATAAAATATAAGATAGGACGAGAGGGATATAAGATAGAAGAGTTAGAACTTTGTTAAAAGAATTTGAGACAACAATAGATTAAGAGACAAAGGTTTATGCTTTTCAGGTTGCACTAACTGCTGTCTGGTGGGGGGTTTGGCTAGAGAAAAATAGAAGAATCTTCGAAGACTCTGAGGAAGATCCCTAAAATGGCAGAGTGTTTTCAGTTTTCTAGTAGAGAAGCTTACTTCCTCGCTTGAAAAAGAGGCAAAACTCTTAACTGGATTTTAGGAAGAAGTTACCTTTTTTAATGATTTATCATACCAGTTGAAGTAATGTTTCTTGTGTCTAAGCTTACTCATATGAAAAACTCATATGCTGCAAAAAGATAGAACAATATATGGTATAGATAGGCAAGCTCAATAGTTGATTAAAAGCACATATCTGTTTTAAGATGAGAACTCGTGTTCAGAGACCCAAATTAATTCTCTTGAACATTTTTCAAAACAAATAACGAGTAAACCATCATTTCTTCCTTGCATGAAAGAATGAATAACTTCTGCATATGAAAATAGAATTGTAATCAAGTACTGTCATCCTTCAGCAAAGGAAAGACCTTGCACAAATTAAAATTTTCTAAAAAGTTTTCACTGGCTTAGAAGTTGGTTCCTTATCCACTCCGAATTAGTCACTGAATGGCAATACATTTCAGTTTTTTCCAAAAAACAAAAAAAAAAAAACAAAATCAAAGAAAAGAATGTTCTTTTCATCATTGTTTTTCAAACTGCTACTCTCTTACAGGTTTTTCCCTTTCTTTCAAGCTTTATTCACATTCACATTCACATGGTCAGCAAAACAAACAACTAAAGGTAAAGATCCAAGATACATGAAACAGTAATAATGCTCATGGTAGATCAATGTCTCTGACACTAATAATTAGAATGAAGAAAATTTTGTCATTCACCACAATAAAAGATTTCTTTTTTGCAGACAATACACGTAGAAATCGTAATAATTCTACAACCATCATCCTACAAAGACGTCACCTAGTTAATAACAAAACGCTTAAGAATGAAGAACATATGTGAGGCATAGGATTTCACTAAAAAATAGTTTGCCCCGACCACTTGGAACGCAAAGATAAACAACGTGAAGAGGTCTAATCAACAAGAAGGCTCATGAAGAAAGGAGCGTCTACAAAAGGAGTTGTTTGTTGCTAAAAAATGCATGTCTGTTTCCACAGAAGAACCGTCTGTTACCATATGTACATAGGGAAGAGTATCAATCAAAACAGATGAAAATTTGAACTTGAAATCAAACAGTTGAAATGGAAAGAAAATTCAAAATTCTAATTATAGAATCTAGAGAAATCGAAGCTTACACGATCGCTTGAAGGAGTTCCTCCTCGTCATCAACGAGCTGGAGGTTCTACTCTTTGGCTCTGATCGACATGGAGAATTGGGTTTCTGATGAACAGAAAAAAAGCAAAATCAAAATGAAGAGAAGAAATTTTGAGATCGAAGAGGCTTACTTAAGGGAGATTGGTGCCCTAGATTGACGACGGAGATGAAGGAGTAGCTCAATGTATGAGATGAAGGAGTTAGTCGGCGGGCTTTCAGAAGGTCTCGAGCTTCCCAATCCACTTCAAAAAGAGAGAGAAAGAGATGGAGAGAGAGATAAATAAGAATGGGTTGATGAGATTATAAGCGAGCATAATAAAGATGAGAGAAATTTTTTCTGGGTTTCAAGTTTTTACTTTTTTCTCTTTTGCACTACTAGCCTCCTTCCATCCTTGATGTCCAAAATCCAATATCCAAGTTTGTACTCTTAAAATGAAAGAAACAAAGTCTAAACCACTTTTTACAACAGAGTCAAAAAATTTAAAAATGACAAAGACAACAAGCTAAGCCAAAAGAAACGACGAACAGCCAAACCAACACCACCAAACGACATGTTGTATATCAGCCAAAAAAAGATCACTAATTTTATTATTATTATTATTATTTGCAAGAAATGAGTCAAAAGTTAAAAAGACATCCACATATTCTTGGGGAGGTTTGGATAAAAGGGATAAAGAAAAAGTGTATATTGATTAATAGACTAAAAAATCTAAAAATTGGGTAAATGGCCCAGAAGCCATGTCATCCAAAAAGAAAATACAAGTAGGAAAGCCACCTCAACTGTTGAAAAATTTAGCCATTGAATGCTGAATCCCTAAAGCGAATCCCCAAATCAAATTCCCTCATTTTTTTGGCTCCTTCAACTCATCTTCAAGCTGTGAGCTTTTCTTCTCTTCTTCAATTCATGATTCAGGCTGCGCCTCATCCCTATCATTCTTCTTCTTCTCCGTCTTCTTCTTTTGTCCGTCTTCCTCTTCTCTGTCTTCTTCTTTTCTCCGTCTTCTTCTTCTTCATCTTTTTCTCTTTAGTCCTAAATCCGAACACAGGGAGACAGATTAAATCCATAATAGCTCATCTCCATTGATATATACACGAGATATTTTTTCTTAATTTTATTGATATACCAAAAACATTACATAATTAGAGAATTTTTATGAATTTCTTTGGTTCTGAATTTTTTGTTTCTGATTTTTGTTTGTTTCGTTACTTTTTAGGTTGTCTTCCATCTTCTTCTTGTTCTTCTTCAGTCCCAAATCCAAGCAAGAGTTAAATCTATAGCAGGTCTCCCAGTCATCTCCAACAAACACCAGGTACCTTATTTTTTTTAATTTCATTGATTTTTACTCTCATTCGTTTATTGAGTTCTTCTGTTAAATTGAAACAATTTGTAGTTTAATGGATGTTGCTAGCATGTGAATTTAATAGAAGGTTTATGAAATGAAAGAAAAAAAAGTTTTGTTGAGATAAAAAAAATTACTCAGTCACTCTTTTGACCTCCGTTGATGATCTTGCTAGATTATGGTTTTCTTTGTTCTTGATGTAATGACAATGCAAAATAGGTGTTTCATATTTGGCATGCATTATTCATTTATCTAGGTGTCCATTTGTTCATTGATAGTGATTCTGAATATTTAATTTGGTTCTTATTCATTTCTGTATGCCTGATATTTCATATTCAAATTGTTTAGGTTACTGTTTTTTATTTTCTTTCTTTTGTATTTTAGTTGTCGGTATGATCAATTTGATTTGTTGAGAGGTAGTTAGAGTACCCGTGTCAAATCTTTGTCTCATACTTTGCTTGCACTAGACGAACATGAGTGAACTGCAAAAAAAGTCTGTTTCCTAAGCGTTTTAAACTTGAAGACTGGTGGCTTATAGTTAATTTGTAAGAGCTAGTTACATGCATTAGTGTATTCAAAATATTTGCACTTAATTTTTGCTCCCCCTTTGTTTTTTTCTCTTGCCAGCTCACCATCTCCGTTGATATATACCAGGTAATTATTTTGTTGTGGGCAATCCCTAGTGCATATAAATGACGTACTTATTCTTTTTAGATGTGTTCCTCCGTTCCTAAAATGTGTATAACGGTTTATCATGTTCTATAATCAGTGGCATTTGATCACTAGATTAGTACCCAAAAATGTTTTATTGAATTGTGAGCATTTTTAATTTGTTAACTATTTTTTCATATAAGATATGAAATAAAATTCTACAGGTATGAAATGTGTTTCTTGGGTCTTACACCTACAATATATAAGGTTATTGATAGTCTTATTCCAAATAAATAAATAAATAAATAAAGTTTACGATAGTAAACTAAACTTATTATCTAAGTATTGTTGATGTGAAACTAGCAATTATTGAAGTCTTCATTTGATTCTACTCATTTCAATTTTAGTCCTTTCAAAATTAGCAAAACCATAAAAGTTAAAATTATAAAAGAATCATCAAGAGGCCAATCCAAATTGGAAAAAATAAAAAATATAACTCAATTGAGAGAGATCTAATCTCTAACATCAATCTATACTAGAAGAGGTGGGAAATATTTATGATATTTCCATATTAGAGAAATTAAAGTTTCGCTCACCAAATCCCGAATCTGTATTGATGATAAGATTGAAACTACATGATACATGCAGTTTTTCCCCTAAATAGGGCTATCCATCACCAAATAACAACCACAAATTTACCTATATCTATGTAATTGCTAATAGCATTAGTTGTTATTCTTGCAATGGTGCTTTGTTTTGTTTGGGTTGGAATTGTTAATAGCGTCTTTTCATTAAACTAGCATTGAAGATTTGTGTGAAAGTCATTATTTAATAAATTTTTTTGGTTTTGCAGTTCGGTAACTTAATGGCGCCGTTACCAATTTATTTCGACGTTGGAGGACATTGGAATGAGCTGAAAACTTGTTGGGTGTGGTGTGAGGCACAAAGTGAAATGAAAAAAATTATGGTAGAAGAGGAGAGTCCTAATTTGAGTATGTTAATTAACAAGATTTATACAAAAGCTGGAATTGAGCGTGGAAATAAGACATTGAAGATAACTTACCTGCTGCCAAAACAGTCTGATAAGATGAAGCTGATTAGAATTTATGATGATGAGGACCTGTTAGTTTTTATGAGGTTACTTAAGTTCAATGGTAGCATAGTACCTTTGCATGTTTAGGTGGAAGAAGAAGAAGATATGAATTCGGTTGGATGGGATATTGCAGTCCGAGAGGAGATTGCCTCGGCTCCTACTAATGACGAAGAAATTTAGAGAAATCCGACAGATGATGAATTTTTTGTTGAATTTTTTGTTGATGTTCAACATCATGTCGACCCCAGATCGACCCAGGATTTACACTGACCCCCCACTTGACGTGTCCATCTCTCATGTAATATTTGTACTTATTTTAATTTCATGTATGAACTCTTGTCCTCGTAATGGGCTGAACATTAAAAAACATAAAGAAGATAATGTTCCTTTGAAATATGTTTCTTCTCTTAACGATGATTCTTTGTGATGGAAACAGGCAGAGAAATCCCACAGGCACAATTTTTCTCTAAATATGACACATTGGGGTCGTGTATATGATGGGGTGAATTTTTTACCAAATGGACACCGAGGTCGACCTCGGTCGACGTGGTGTCGACATGATGTCGACCCAAGATTTACCCTGACCCCCTACTTGACGTGTCCATCTCCCATGTTATATTTGTACTTATTTTAATTTCATGTATGAACCTTCATCCTTGTAATGGGTTGAACATTAAAAAACATAAAGAAGATAATGTTCCTTTGAAAGATGTTTCTTCTCTTAACGATGATTCTTTGTGATGGAAACATGTAGAGAAATCCCATAGGCACAATTTTTCTCTAAATATGAAACATGGGGGTCGTGATATACGATGGGGTGAATTTTTTACTAAAGGGACACTGAGGTCGACTTGGGACAACATGGTGTCGATATGGGGTCGACACCATATCTACCCAGGATTTACATTGACCCCCCACTTGACGTGTCCATCTCCCATGTTATATTTGTACTTTTTTTAATTTCATGTATGAACTCTCGTCCTCGTAATGGGTTGAACATTAAAAACATAAAGAAGATAATGTTCCTTTGAAAGATGTTTCTTCTCTTAACGATGATTCTTTGTGATGGAAACATGCAGATAAATCCTGCAAGCACAATTTTTCTTTAAATATGATAAGGGATATTGTCAAAATTTCAGGAAGATGGACACATCAACTGCCCTAACTAATAAATTCGTTATGCAGAGTGTGTCAATTCTCTGTAATAAAAAATTATTAGTTTACAAATAAACACATTGAAGAAAATTCGTAAGTATTTTGCAATATTTGTTGACAAACTTTGTCAATTCCCCATATCCGTTTACACAACATATTGGAAAAGTTGCTTTGTTTTTTTTCCTCCAAAAAAAAAATCGACAGCATAACTATTTATATATCGCAATATTTGTTACCTGTAAACACAATCCAGACAACTATAAAACCTGCAAACACAATCCAGATAACTATAAAACCTGCAAACATAATCCAAAAAACTAGAATGCCTACAAACATAACCCAAACAAGTAAATTGTCCGCCATACATATGACAAACACTTTAATCATTTTCTTGTAGGATCAGTATATGGAGTTCGCATATATTGTGATCTTGTTATGATCCTTTGTGGTCTTCACAGTCTTTACGGTCTTTCTACTTATAGGGGTTGTGGTTCTTCATTATATACCACTATATCAGTGCTATATGTAGGACGAGGTGAGCGAGGCGAGGGTGCTATGCGAGGCGAGGAAGGAATGGATGGTGTACAATGTATATCAGGCACGGCTGTATTGCCAAGTTGGGTGGAAGCTTCCTTGGGTGAGCTCGATAAGTGCGACGATCCAGCTTCAAGCATGGGAGTAGCACGAGGTGAGGAAACAATAGGTGATGCATCTTTAGGCAATGGAGTAGTGTGAGGCTGAGCCGTAGTGCGGGAAAAGGGACGAGGTAAGGGAGATATATTTGGTATTCCTTCCTCATGCAGGGGTGTACTACGCGGCTGAGGTGTAGTAAACCTATCATAACCCTCACTGTAATAATGCTCTTGATGTCCCTTAACAACACAATTTCTGACCAATGTTTGAATTGGTCAGAAATATGTTGTTTCAACTGCTCAAACCCCAGTGTCATTTCTCTTCTCATGGCTTCTTGCTCTTTCCTGATGGCTTGGACCTCATTCTCAAGCCGCACTATTCTAGGAGGAGCATCCTCATGTTCGAAAGTTGAGGGCACATCTTGATCAACGAAGGGGGAGACATGCTTCGGATGGTCATGGCCAAAAACTACACGCTCTCCTCGATCAAGAATCTTGCTCAACTGGCTTACAATTGGATCAACATTTCTTCCCACAAAGGCCTATAATTCACCATCCATGGGGTTCTTATCTCGTCATTCGAAGTAAACAACATGCTACGAATATCCTGCAAAACAAATTATAAAAGTTCTTATCAAGACCATGTTCGTTTTACTTATTACAAATAATTACATGAGTCATCGGTAGACACTGACTTGTGACTGTTCTATTAAATTGCTTATCTCCTCCCTCGAAGGATTGGTTGCACCCCTCCACTTTGTTGTCTTCCAACAACACATTCGGGGCACCAGATCTTCTGTTGGGATGGGGGTAGCAAATGTATTTGCCACCGCAGGGATGCATTCATAGGTAAATACCTATACCAAAAATAAATTTTGAATCAAATATTATATCAAATATAAAACGATTAATGCGATATCAAATACAAACTAATATATATAGTACTCATGTTTAATTACCTCAAATGGATATATAAATCCATTGAAAGTGAATGTTGCATTACTCGAGCCATACTTACTCTTTATATCCTTTTTTAGCTGCTTGATTGAATACTTATAAGACTCTCGGCCCTAAGGATAGGCACAAAAAGCATCTATGTTATCCACCAAAGTTAGGAACTATGCTTTGATTTTCATGAAATTTTTTTTGTTGGCCATCAAAACACTAATGACAAAAATCAATGCTGCCATCTTCCTCTTCTCTAAATGGTCTACAGCTTTAGAATTCTGTTCCATCTTTTCGATAATATCATAGATGAAAATTTATGTGTTATTCGGCCAGTGCCTATGCACAAAGGGTGGAGTAGCATCATCCCCATCCTCCTCATCCCCGTCATCCTCATTTGCTTCATCAACAACAGGATTCTCATCACAGCAACACAACCCTGTTAGCAAGGCAAAACCCTTTAATGTGTACCTAATTGGAACAGAATTGACCACCATCCAAAATTCCATCCGAAGCACCAATGACCACAGCAATTGGCCAGAGTGTTGAAAATTTGGAGCCACGTCCAACAGATGGCCAAATTGGGTGCCTCTGAACCATTGCAGATCATCTAGGTCTAGATTGTCTATAATGAACTTCACATATTGCTCGTATTTTGATTTTCTCAAAAAATTGCAATCGTAATGCTCCTTACTCCTTAACACGGGATCTAGTCTTAGAGGCTATTCAATATACAAAACAAATTTTATAAAATTTGAAAACAAATTTACATAACCATTACAACGGAATTAACACCAAAGAGTAATTAAAATAAAGATCGGCCCATTCCATGTATATCAGAAAGGAAAAAAAAGTTCAAAACTTAACTAACCATTATTTGGCAGCTAGCAACCAAAGCACGAATTCCAAAATGCCTTCAGGTCTTCAAGCAATTTCAAATGGCCTCTGACTTGTGGGTAGAAGAAGTGAAAGAGAACAAAGTTAAGGATTTGTGGAAGAGATAGACGGCAAAAAAGAATTAAACAGTAAAGAGAGTTTTGTCTCAAGTTCCCTCAAATAATATTTTTCAATGAAAAATAAAGATTGAACTTTTAAGAGAAGGAAAACCAACAAGTTGGGAATGCAGTGAACTTCTAATTTCTTTACCTTGCTATTTTCCTTCTTTTAGTGTTGGAGTGAAACAAAGGACTTGTATCGTTTTCTTTATACACTTGGTGTACTATAAGATTAGACTTTTGACTTTTACTACTAACCTAATAACTTCTGACTTATGCACACAATTTTCTAGACTATGGGTAAGTCATAGAAACAGAATAATTGCAATATGTTGAGCAAGAGATACTAATCATATAGTCAGCTAGTAAAGAATAGAGCTAAATACTGCAAAATGTCAAAGTAAGTATTTTAACAAAAAGCAACTTCATTTTATTCCAACACATCTAAGCAAGCATGTACTCTAAGTAAAAATTGGCAATGCAGGTGAACTCATCACTCACCAAACTTGTTATTTCTTATTTTTCTTCTTTTTTAAAGTTAGACACATTTAAGGGGAAAAGAGAAACAAAGAACATATAGTGACGTAGAGATGTTAGATGATATATTACTTGATTTTAGTTGAACACCAACAATGTCATCAGTTCATCAATATCTTCTTCGCACTTTTCTTCCTACCAACAAGGCCTAAAAACCCTGTTTCTTTTACATAAAAATTGAGATTTACAGCAAGAAGATAACCCAAAAAAAAAATTATACTGCCTATCTAACATCAGTCTAAGCGAGCATAATCCCATTCATTAAAATTTTATCGGTTGCATTTCCTTTTATATAGAAAACGAAAACTTCTACACCAAAAAAAAAAAAAAATTTCAGCACACACAAAGACAAACCAAAACCTTCAAAATTCACATTCGAATCCTATAGAAATCACCACATCTCAAAAATTTATCTCAATTTACTTTCATCATCATAATTATTCTACATATTAACAAAATAAGAGTCGTCGAAACTAAGTGATCAATATGTTAAAAACAACTCATTCCAAAAAATAATTGTTGCAAAAAACCATGCTGAAAATATTGACCATGCATGAAGAACTCTTTATAGCTCAATGGACAAAGAAAGAATCATATGCTACTTTAGGCATGCAAAGATGTTGATATGTTAGTGCGTCAAATGCATACAAAGATATGATTTGTCATTATGTAGGCAAATAAATATATTTTAGTGATTGAATTTTTTGGCTTCCATGTAATTGCCTCGTTAACACCAGCTAATTGTTGATTTTTCTTGTTCCTTTTCTTTTTTTTTTTTTAAATGTATGTCTAAGTTTTATGATCCTTAAAAAATGAAATTAAATGTATATTTTTTTTCAAACTTAAATAATTGGGTTGTCCCTCTGTTTGAGAACAACATGAGAATTTTGATTTGTAGGCAAAAACTCACCAAAGAATTTTGGCAACTAAAGTAACGTAGATAGAAATTAGAGAAAACAGAATACAAAGGAAATTATGACACACTATCAAGCTATACCAATTAAAAGCAAAGGAAATTATATAAAAAGAGTCTCAATTTTTTGTGTTTTAAAAGTCCCGCAACATTTAGATATCATTTTACATAGTGTCTGTATATATAGAATAGATGTGTTCAGAAATTTACATTAGAGTAGATGTAGCCTCTGGTATTTTAAAACCAATATCTGCTTTATCTTGAAAAGGAAAATCAATTAAATCCAATGCACAATACTACAGTTAAAAACCATAGACTAAGAGACAGGAATATGTGTAAGTCATATGCTTTTGGATCCCATATAAATTGCAATCAAATAGTCCATATCTATAAGCTACCAAATTAGTTGAACTAAAATTTGGTAGCTTATAGATATGGACTATTTGATGCCTTGTAGTTCTTGCATA